>CAKNXH010063875.1:36101-82250 GCA_932178445.1 Andricus quercusramuli
GATTCAACCTCTCATAGACTTATCATCTGTCTGTTGGAAAGCTTGAAGGTACATCCACACATAGTGAGATGCATAGAGAGATTGATGCCTCTTTGGAAAACTAGATTTACCATCTCATCTAGGAATTATCGTCTGACGACGAACAACGTCACCTTCCAGAGGGGCGTCTTTCAAGGGGATAGTATGAGCCCTTTGCTTTTTTGCATCACACTTTTGCCTCTATCTCTTGCACTACGAAATTCTCCTGGATACCTCTGTGGCGACACTAATCAGCGTGAGCATAAGGTCACTCATGTATTCTATATGGATGACCTGAAGATCTATGCCGCTGGTAAAAGCAAACTTCAAACTGCTTTAAATATCGTCAAGAACTACACAGGAGAGATTGGGATGGACTTTGGTTTGGACAAGTGTGCCAAAATTCATTTGAAGAAAGGAAAGATTACTGGCGTTCCCAAGGACCCTGAGCTTGTGGATATAAGTGTTATTAGACATCTTAACACTGGAGAGACCTATACATACCTGGGCGTGCCTCAAAGCCGCATTCAGGACGTAACATCAGTGAAGGAGTCTCTCCGAAGCAGATACAAGCATCTTCTTCGACAGATTTGGTCTTCCAATCTGTCGGCGTTGAACAAGGTATCTGCGACTAACATGCTTGCCGTCCCGGTTCTACTCTACTCGTTTGGGGTGGTTCAATGGACGAAGAACGAGCTTAAGGCCCTTGATGTCACCACGCGTAAGATCATGCATATGCATAAAAGCTTGCATATCAATTCGTCAGTTCCGCGATTATACATTTCACGCCAGCAAGGCGGACGCGGACTTCTGAATCTCCAGTGTCTTCATAACCGAATTGTTTTGAGTACAGCTTACATCGTTGCGAATGGCAGAGATCCTCTCCTAAAGATGGTCAGAAACCACGAGATGATTGGCGAAGGGGCGTTCCTTTACAAAGCCGCGGAGCAAGCTGCCGAGACCCTTGGCCTGAATTTTAACATCAGAAGTGAGGAAAGTGCATTACTCCATCTAGATGCTTCACGTCTAAAAGCCGAAGTAAAGAAAGCAGAGGTTGGAAAATTTCACCAAGAGCTACTCGACAAGCAAATGCACGGAAACTTTCACAGAAATGTAGAAAAACAGTCCTTGTCGAAGGAGCAAACTTTTGCTTTCCTCAAATCATCAGGGCTCAATTCAGGTACAGAGGGCTTTATTTTCGCATGCCAGGACGGTGTAATCTCCACCTTAGCATACCGCGCCCGCATTTTATGTCAAGAAGTTCCCAGTGATAGGTGCAGAGCGTGTCATGCACACGCTGAGTACCTAGAACACATACTATCGGGGTGTCCGACCCACGCAGGAACAACGTATATCTATAGACATAATGCGGCCCTAAGAGTACTTTATTACCACCTTTGTCGCTCTTACGGTGTTGGTCGCGACCCTGCCCTGCCGAACGCTCCAAGGGATATAGAGTCAATTGTCCGAAACGAGAAGTGCCAGATTTTCTGGAACTACGATTTTCGGGCAGCAGTCTCCGTTGCGCACTCGAGGCCTGACATTGTTCTCCAAGACTTCGAGAAACGAACTATATTCGTGATCGAATTCTCGGCTCCATCCGAATACAACATCACTGCAAAGGAGAAAGAAAAAGAGGAGAGATATCAAGACCTTAAAAGAGAGCTGCTTCGACTGTACCCAAAATATTCGGTACGAGTGATTGTTCTTGTGATAGGTGCTCTCGGAGGTGTGAAATTATCGCTGGTTCGTAACCTTAAAGCCATACCCGCGTGCCAAAAATATGCCAAGGCTCTTGCGAGATGGATGCAGAAAGCTGTCATCCTTGGGTCGCTTCGTGTCCTCAAGACACACGAGGGTTTCGCCGGCCTGTCGTTGTGATTTCGTCGTGCCCTGTGACCACCCATCTCACGGATGTGAGACGTGGCCATAGGTGTATTTTACCGCGGTTCTACTGGGGGCCATTGACATTTTTTCAAGATGGCAGTTGCTCTTAGTGGTACCCTGCGGTGGTTGTTTAACTTTGTTTTTAATTATATATATATATATATATATATATATATTGTAACGAAGTTTTAGCCGAAAGCTCGGAAAGATGTGAAGCAACTTTTCGGGGTTTCGCCGAAGCCGTAACTTACCTCCGAAGAGGGGGGGAAAGGACGGCTTGCTTAATGTAAATTTGAAAGGACACTCACTGCCCAGCCAAGACAGCAAGTCTAGGAAAGTGTCTAAGGGAAAGAGGACTATGAAGTAGTCAGGGGACACGGTTCCATAGGAACTTGAGTTCGCACATAAGTGCTTGTTGGTCCAATTAGGTTAGAATTTTGTGTTTAGGTTAATTTATAAATAACGAACTAATATAACAAATAAAGAGTCACTTGTAATTTGCACATTTCGGGGGTTATTTATAATTAAATTTACCGGAAGTATATCTCTCTCTCTCTCTCACTCCAACGATCCCGCTCCATCTCTCATGCGGGCAAGACGAGCTGGCCGACCTGCCAGTGTAAATTGGCCGGATCCTACGGGGCTCGGATAGGGTTATCCCTATCTGGTGCCTGAGTACAAGAATAAACGGGCTTCGTGGGGTGTTCGTGGGCTGAAAGAGTTGAGCCCACGAACTCGGTCGAATCCGGGGATTGACAGCACAGTGGAAATAAACCTGGCAGGTAAGTAATAGCCATTGCATAATGTGATATATGATTTTATTAGTAAGCAAGTTTGCTACCTAGGCCACCCCCTGGCCAGGACGTGTTTAACCGTGGTGCACACGATTAAACTTGGAAATTCAGCTTACAAATGGCACTCAACATAGAGGGCTGTCACTAGGTGACACGAACAGCGGAGTGAGAGAGAAGGGGGATTAAAAATATATTTTTCTGACAGAAACCACGGGCGCGAACAGCGAAACTCGCTTTTTCTTTTGCTTTGCTTTTTCTAATGATAAGTTTTCCCGGTAGTTGCCTGGCTCTTGCTTCCTAAGGATGAAACAATTGGAGCAAAATGAAGAATTGCTCAGATATTAAATGCCATTTAAAAAGAAGTTGAATATTTTGGTAATTAGTTCTGAAATTCTGAATTAGGTTAAGGAACTTTCGAGCACTTTCGCGATTTTTCAGCAGTTTTTTCAGGAGCTTGGAGAAAATCTCGGAACTTTTCGGTAATGTTTCGGAATTTCAAAGGAATTTTCGGAACTTTTCGATGATTCTTTGCAATTATAGATTTTTTCTTTAGGATTTACAGGATTGGAAAATTTATTTTACTAAACTTCTCAGTAGCTTCGCCGATTTTGGAAAATTTTTTTGGGGGATTTTTGCCGGTAACATTCGGAACTGGTAGGAATTGTTCAGGTGTTTCGGTAATTTGGTGAAAATACGTTAATTTTTAAAAAATTTCTCGAGAATATTAGAGGATATAAGTAATTCTTCGAGATTTTTGAAGAAATACCGAATAAGGGGATTAGTCGCGAACATAGGTAAGGTACGGAGAAATTTACGGCGAGTCCGCAACCATACCGAGAAATTATTAGAGGTATTTTGTTTATTTTCAGTGAATAGGCCTCGACATAAGATAGCGAGCCGGACTCGAAGTCCGGCTCTTAGCGAAACACAGTCCGTAGCCGGAGCCGCGCCGTTAGGGGCAATCCAGGGCCAAACTAGGGAAACTAGGGCCAGTATAGGAACGATAATGGCCCCACTACCGAGTTGGGCAAGTGACTTATCAGGGGAGGCTCTTAGGGCAATTCTAAGGGAATTGCGCCTAAACACGAACGGGGTAGACGAGGTACTGCGGGAGCGTATGGGGCGGTATTTCACGCGTCGTGAGGGTAACCAGGCAGTACCCTGGTACCCAGAGGACGACGACGGTCAGGGGCAAGTACCACGGAATTTAGGGACCGACGACGATATAGCGGGTCCACCGGAAGGTACCCGGCAACGGATCGGATTTCACCAACCTTTTACGATGTTGGAAACAACCCCTCACGGGCACCGACAATGGCCAGGGATGGGGGGAGACCAGGCCTTGAGGGGTGCACTATCGCCAACCTACACCCCGCCTCCCAGCAGAGACATGTGGATGTGGGATGAGGAGGCCATAGTACCACCTACTCGGGAACAACATCGGCGGGCGAAAGCGTGAAAACCACCCGAGCCGAGGATGACCGTTTCGCGAACGTGAATACTAGGCCACGCGGAGCCACGATTAGGGTCATTGCTGCTGACACGCGACAAAGCGCGGCCTCACAGTTTGTTCCTCCAGTCTGGGGGGAAAGTGCGGTCCCCCAACATTACCAAGGGGCGGTTAGGAGATCTAGAAGCCCCGGAAGGGCGCAGGGCCTGCCGCCAAGAGATAGGGAATATCATGCCTCAGTGCCACTGAGCCGGAGTTTGACAACACCCTGGGCAAGTGGGACGATCGGTCTGACAGGATACTACACGCCGACAGTAAGTGCCCTAACGTGTGCTCTTTTAGTGACCTCCTCACAGCCTATTTTTACGACCGCGATCATTAGGGACACACGCCTCCAAAACGACTGGTATGGTCAGATCCGCGAAGCTCCCCTGTATATTAAGACTCAGCATCGCGAGACCGAAGACTGGGGCCGGACCGCAGAAGCAGAGGGATATCGGTAACCAGAAAATCATCAGGGACCACACACGCGAGAGTTCACTCCATATAACTACCGCGAGCAACAGCCTAGGCCACGTGAAGGGCTCCGAATGGACCGGACCACCTGACACTACCCGGCGTCGAGCCTCTTTCCTCATACGAACCCGACCTTAGCCAGGGGGAAAGAGGTCGAGGAAGAGCGACTAGGGCGAATTAGGGGCCAATCCGAGTATAAAGATAGGTACGAGACACAAGATTTTTCTGAGCCAAGATACAACAAGTATAGACCGTGCGCGACAGGGTATAGGGGACGTGATCCGACACGACAATACTATAGCGTGGGTTTGAATCCTAGTCAGGACAACAGAGAACAGTACGTCCTGACGTCCGGACGAGGACAAGACGGACCGTATGGGGAGCCGTGGCAGCAGTATAGAGAGCAGAGTCGCGCGCCGCAGAACAGGTACTCCCACGGGTGGGAGCAAGAACCGGAATACGAGGGCTATGCGCGAAGACATTCGCTTAGGCCAAGAAGTCCACGTGAATTTGAACCGGAAACCATCACGAGTCACGGGTATGCTCAGGGATGGGGGCGAGGCCCTATGCGATCCCTCAGCAACCAAGGGACGTGACAAAAATCGTGGAAGGGTGGAAGGTCAGCTTTAACGGACAAAAGGGCTCAAGTGTAGACAACTTCTTGTGCAGGGTCGAAGAGGGTAGAGCTGCGTCTTTCCTCACGGACGAGGAGTTGCTAATCTCAATTCCCTTCCTCTTGAAAGATATTGCGTGGCACTGCTTCCGTCAGAACAGGTTAAGATGGAATACGTGGGACCAGTGCAAACGACATTTTCAAGCACGTTTTGGGGACGCTTTCTACAAGGAAAGGTTAGAAGAGCAGATCCTCTCACGCAGGCAGGGCCAAGAGGAACCGGTAGCAGATTACCTGACCTGCATATACGGGCTCTACCAGCTCTCAACCAGGCCAATGGATCTCGAGGTCCAAATGAATATGGTATACGCGAACCTCAGATCCGACTTTAGGAGGGCCATCGGACGTTACGAATTTTCGGACTATAACGATCTGGCGGTCCTGGCGGCAGAATATGAGCGCGTGATATCCACGATAGGCGAGGATATAGCCCCTCCAGCTCCCGAAAAGTCCCTTATCCCGGAATATGCCTACAAGGTGAGGGCCCCACAGTAGAAGAAAAATAATTCTGTGGCCGCTATCGCCCCGAATCTAGTCGATAGCGACACTACGCAGAATCCATCGGAGTTAGCGCAGTTAATTAAAGCCCTAATCGCGACAATAGAAGGCGATAAACGGGGCTCAACTGCGAACTTGGGCAAAAACGAAAGCAAGAACAAGCCCAAGTCTGAGGGATCCAACAGACGTAGCGATAGGAACCCTCGGACCCGTAAAAACTCGGCAAAATCGACTGACAGTAAGTCAGACCTGTCTCCAAAAAAGGGCTCTGAGTCATCCACTTCGGGTAAGAAGGTGGATGATCCGGAGATAGAATGTTGGAACTTCCGACAAAAGGGTCACTTCCAAATAGGCTGTACGAAGAACCGAAGGCGTAATTATTGTCGTCGGTGCGGTAAGGAGGACGTGACCACCAAAGAGTGTGAACTGTCCGGGAATTGTCCGGGAAACAGAAGAAGGGAGAAGGCCTAGGGGTCAGCCCTTCTTCCTCCAGTCCCGGAACGACGCCACAGGAAAATTTGATAACAAACATGGTTGGTTTCTCGAAGTCAAGGAGAACTATGTCAGGCCTCGAGTGGGCAATAGAAACAACTGTCCAGAATATGTAGTTCCAGTATATGTGGAACTTCTCATTTTCGACAATTGACTTTATTTCTCTAGGAGCGTTTAGCGGAGAGGTATTTTCGCTAATGCTGTAAGCAAAGGGCTGTTCACTCTCGAGTTGAGACTCGAGTGATCGGATACTCCATGTGTCTCCATGCGACTCGGCTGAACTCTAGCGAATCTCACGACTCGCGATCGCTTGCGCTTTGGAGTATTATCAAGTTATTTGTAAAATGCCGGAAAATGATTGGACGAAAATTTTGCACTGACAGGTCAACTAAACCCGTCTCTCACAATCCAATGTGTCGATTATGACTCGAGAATCAGAAACACGCTCCGACTCCCATCAACTCGAGTAGAACTCGCCTCGACTCCTATGGACTCCTTGGTGACTCCTATGGACTCCTTAGCGACTCCTATGGACTCCTTAGCAACTCTTACACGTTGGCTAACTCTTTTAAATCCTGCGAACTCTCTCTCATTTTGGAGTCGCGATAGAGTAACTCTACGAGTATTTAGATCGCTCGAGACTCAACTCGAGAGTGAATAGCCCTTTAGCCGTAAGAGTGACAGAGATGGTAATAAAGCAATCTTAGTGCCGCATTGTTCCTTCGGATGTAGGTCGTTCCCGCATGAGTTGGACAACTAGATAGTCTGTGTCCTAGATGCTCGGGTGGAGCTTGAGCTCTTAATATTAATATTTAGAAGTCAGGATTTTGTGATTTTTAATTTCTTATTCAAATAACACAGGATTTTTTTTTTACATTCTCATTCTAATGAGAAGGTATTGGTTTTATGTAAAATTTGACTTGGTCGGTTTTCATCAAATCTCCACGTTTTGAGACCCCCTGAACTAGAAAAAAAGGTTTTCACCAAGGTGTCTGTCTGTCTGTAGTCTGTCTGTCTTTCAGTCAGTCTGTCTGTCTGCCTGTCTGGCTGTAGGCACGATAACTTTCGAAAAAATAATCAGATTAGGTTGTGCTTTGGCACACTTTTTCAGGGCCTAAAAAGAAAGAAAAAGTTTGTTAACCAGCTAATTTTGATCAAAATTAAAAAAGTTAGAGCATTTTGAACATTTTTGAGACCATTTTTTTCGAAATTCAAAAATTCTATGTGCGGCTCTTAATAGTACTCCAAAACTCGAACAATTTATCCTAATGACTTTTTCGGATAAAAAAAATTACTGGAGTTATAGCATTTGCAAAATTACAAAAAACAAACGTAAATGAACATTTTAAGCCGAAAAAAGCACGATATGAAAAAAAGTCAAGAGGAGGAAAATATTTCTTTTTGAACACCCTACAATATTTTCTTAACAACTTTTTGAATTTTTTGAAAAATCAAAAATCCAAATTTTGATCACACAAAAAAATAGTTGAAAATCAATCATTTCATTTTGCTGTCAAACTATGCAAGATACGACCAAAGATGAATGGAACAAAATTATGCACCCAAAAATGATCTCCAAATTTGTTATTATTCACTTTTTGATATGATGCGTAGTTTTTGTTTTATTCGTAAAAGACAGCATTGGAAATAGTAAAATTAAATTTTTAGACGAATAACACAAGCTACGAGAAAAATGACGAAAACAAAATTTGTTAATCCAAAGAAGAGGTAAAAATTTGTTATAAATCGTGTTCTGATAGGATGCATAGTTTTTGTTTTATTCGTGACTTTTTCATTTCAATCATACGGTGCACAGAACCGAGCGTGGAACGCAAGGTTCAATTGATTTCCAAATCACATATCGAGCGCGAAGCGCGAGTGTCTGGATGAGAATGTGTTCCTTAAGGTCGATAGAACCTTGAGTAAATAAAGTTCCATTTCATTCTAAAATAAAAACAAATTTAACAATCACTTCACATGTAGAGGTTTTGATAATTTTATAATATTTGCAAATAAAATTTTTCTTTCCATCAAAGTCGAACGCGAAGTTCAAAAATCTAGAGAAACGGAGCGTAAAGCGCGATTTAAATACGTTCGAGCGCGTAGCGCGAGGTGAATATATAATCAAGCGCGAATCGCGAGATCCAACACTCACGCGCTATACCCCACTCGTTACACAATGTACTATTTTGTCATCCAGCACGATGCAAATAAAAATCGTTAAAAAGACATTTTGTAATAACATAGTTGGAAGTATTAAAAAGATTAGAAATTCTATTCTGTTATACAATTAATGACTGTAATTGCTGTTTTTATATTTTACAGCTGAAATCGCTGTAGTCGATTTTAGCGCCACCTTTATGGCATTACTTACATGTGAATAGAACTTAACTGTGTTAACTGTGTTTACTGAGTGAGACCTTGTGTAGTTTGATTTATATTCAATTATTATCTTCGAGAATAATAAACTTTTACTACTTCAGTTCTTGATTTCTAATTTTAACTATTGAAACTTTTTGTTGTTATTTAAAAATGAGATGCAAGCCTATTTTTTTGATTGGTTCTCCCAACCCGAACGTCTTTGGCCGTTAATTACCTACCGTTAAAGACATTATGGCAGTGTTTTTTCATCATCATGTTGTATTGAACGAGACAATTAATAAAAGTGCAGTGAATACTGTAATTAAAGTGGAAAAGCAATGGCACTCTGCGGGATTGTCGATTTGTGGAAGACAATATGCTGTGAAAAAATTTCGAAGTTTACATGGTAAGTGGAAAAGTTTACAGAAAAGTCGAAACGGAAAAAATACATTAACTCAAATAAAAAATCAGTCTCTCTTCCAAAATAAGCTGGCTGAACTCTTTGGTATTACGGATCAGAAAAGCCTTGAATCATTGAATCACGATGAAAAGATTTTTCTAGAAGGACAACAAAGTTCGAATGGAAGGGGAATTATTAATTTAAGTTCACAACCAGACACCGAATCAGATGTGATAATAATTGATGAAATAAGTAAGTATTAAATTTTATGAACATGTACTAATATTTACAGTGCTCATAACATTGACTGTTATTAATTGTTAATGTATTGTTAGAATAAATTTATGACTTAATTATAAAATATTGGTAGCTATAATTTTTTCAAATAACCGTAACTCAATGAATACAAATTTCATTTACTTTCAATTTTTAGTAATTAATTTTATTTTTCCTAAAATTGGCAAATAATTTTGTTGTATGTTAAATAAATTTCTTTTGCTTATAAAGATATTCAAATTTTCAATTGTAGATCAGCCAGTGAAAGATGAGCAGGTTCCAATAACTAAACAAGAATCTGACATAATAACGTCTCAGTCATCAGTAAGCATAACTTCGAAATCAGTCTTAGACTTTGAAAATGAATTAACACCACCTGTTATTTCTAAAATTAACGTGATGACAGCAGAATTAGTTGCTGCATTAGATCGATCGAACGTTTCTAGCAGAAATGCCATGTACATTATTGCTCCGACTCTGAAAAGCGTTGGAATTGATTTAAATAGTGTAAACATCAGTTATAAAACAATTCAGCGTAGTCGAAACGCTTTACGTGAAGAAATTGCGAAGGGGTTGAAAGATGAGTTGAAGATAGAAGACAATTATTTTGTACACTGGGATGGAAAACTTTTGACAGACATTACGGAAACCGATTGTGTAGATAGACTTCCAATCGTTCTGACATCATGTGGTACTGAACAATTGTTAGGTGTGCCAAAGTTGATGTCAGGAAGTGCCAATGATCAAGCAGTTGCTATTCTTGAAACTCTGAATCAGTGGGGTGTGAGTTCATATGTCAAAGGAATGTGTTTTGACACAGCAGCTGTTAATACAGGTTAGTTGTTAATAACATATAAGATAATTATTTGAATCGTCCATGTTTTTTGTTTGTTTCATTTGTTTTCTAGGAATTTATCATGGGACTTGTGATGCAATAGAAAAAGCTTCGAATCGAGAGTTGATCCATTTACCTTGTCGCCATCACATCTTTGAACACATCTTTAAACACATCTTATGAAGTTTCATAAAATTGGTTTTTCTTACGATATTTTGTAAAAATGTTATTGTTTTACCAAAAATATTCGATTAGTTAAAAAAAAGAAGATATTTCATGTTTTTGAGCCATTATTTTGTGACAGAATATAGAAAATTGTAAAAATTATCTTTTACGATTTAGAGTTGGACTTTAACCTGGAATAACTTTTGAAAGAGTAGACTTAGCAGAAAATCATTTCAGACCTTTTTTTTAGATCGTTAAATTCTCTACAAGAATAAGTTTTCGTTTTCACTAGACAATCATTCGTTCAAATACATTAAAAATCGAAAAAAAAAATAAAAAAAATTCCTGTGTTATTTAAATGGGAAATCAAAAATCACAAAACGTCACCTCTTAATATTAATATGAAGAGCTCAAGCTTCACCAGAATTTTTTTTTCGTCATTTCTGACAAAATTTTCATGGTATCTAAGAAAAAAAAAATTAAACGTTTCTTTTGGCCCAACCCAATCGGGAATGTCTTGGCTCAAAATGTGGCGACGGTATACTAGAGTGGAAATGACACCGTCTTGACATGCCCAAACGAAGCGCTCCTTGCCCGACTTCAATCCGGGTGATTTAAGGAAAGCAAACCTTAGCTCATACGACATCGACTGATCTTCCACATTTCTGTGAGTATTCAAGATGGATAAGACTTGATGCATTTTGCTCACCCCTGATATTGAAGTCAAGGCCGAGTGTTTCAGCAGCCTCCTCCGATGCTTTTTACATAAACGCCTTTTTGCCCAGTTCTTCGTGTTTCCTAACCATTTTTAAAAGAGGGTCTTGTCCATTTGCGAATATATGTACTGTACCCAGAATAATCCTGTTGTGAAGACATCCAAGATGCAATATTCCGCGACCACCTTGACGGCGTGAGATGTAAATTCGTGTAACAGAAGACTCAAGGTGCATGCTTTTGTTCATGTGCATAGCTTTTCGTGTAGCTTTTGCGCAGTTGAGTAGGCACTCCGCTTATATGGGCGATTTGCAAATAGATTTCAATTTTGGTTTCCGAGATGCGAGTAAACTGAAGTTCTAAATTACGCAATAATTGTTATCATTTTTCTCAGATATATGTCCCAGGATGTAATTTATAACGTGAGAGAGCTGTTTGATCTAGACTGTCGATTTTTTCCACTAATTTGAGTCTAAATTATTCTTTTACTTAAAGTACATTATTGTAAAGGTTCAAAATTGGATTTGGCAGGCTTAGCGGGTCAAAATAATTCTAATTTTTTTTAAATGTATAAAAGTTGTCTGCACGTTCTAAAACAATTTTGAAATTATTTCGAAAATTTGTCTCAAAATTTATTTTGAAAATTTGTCCCAAAAATTATTTTGAAAATTTTTCTCAAAATTTTGTTTGAAATTTTTGTTTGAATTTTTTTAAATTTTGTTTTGAAAATTTGTTCGCATTTTTTTAAAATTTATTGAAGAATTTTTTTTTAATTTTTTTGATTTTTTTAAATTTATTGAAAATTATTTGACAGTTATTTTTGATACAAGTGCGCAAAATAGGCGATTGCTTCGAGCCGCAGGCGAATGATGCAATCACACGAGTTACCAATCACCTACGCACACGTGTATCACACGCTATTTTTTGCAACGCCCGACCGAAAAAGTTGTTAGGAGGTGATAACGAAAAATACTAATTTTATATTGCATAGAGTGGAGTAAAGAAATTTTTTCAAAAAAAAATGTTTGAAAACAAATTTGAAAAAAAATGATCTGAAAAAAAATTTTGTGCAAAAAATGTTTGAAAAAAAATTGTTGAAAAACAAATTTTGTGAAAAAAAATTGTTGAAAAAAATTTTGTGGAAAAACATTTAAAAAAGAAAAATTTTGCGAACAAAAATGTTTTGGAAAAAAATTATTTAAAAAAAATGTTCAAGCTAAATCTAAATTTAGTTCAAGAAGATACCAACACCAATGTTTAAAGTTACCTATGCCAGTGTCTAAAGTACCTTATCTTGAAAGTTCGCATGCGCAGCTTTGTCACCAGTGTCTAGAGTAAGCCATCTTCAAACTGCGCATAGGCGGAAATTGTTTCGCATACAGTCTGCTCAAATAAGGTCCTTTAGGCACCATTTACAAGCATGAAAATATCAACTTTTGAGGTAGATGTTGCAAAAAATAATTATTTACAAATTTGATTTTTACAATTCAAACTTATCTCCACGTGAATTTGTATAAGAAGAGTTCTTCGTGAAAAAAAATATCCATGAACAATATTTTATGAAGAAGTTTAAGAAGAATTTAAAAAAATGTACATTTAAAACATTTTATTCTTTCTCTTCAATGCGACTTCAAACCTTTTAACAGCGAGTGCAAAAAAAGACTTCGGAGTTGTTAAAAGGCTTCAGAGTCGTTAGCTTCGGAGTTGCTGTTTGCAATTTTTAAGTGATATAAAACACACAATTAAAAAATAATAATTCTAGCTTTGGGAAAGTCTTTTGTTCCATCAGCCCTTCGAATTTTATGGGGAAATTTTTTTGAAAGAAAAAATTATTTTGCGTTTGTACCTCTTTTTTTGGGAGGCTTCGGAGTTGTTATTCAGGTTAACCGATAGTTTTTCCCGTGTTCTCAGACGACTTACGAGGATTGAATCAATTTCAAGATTCTGGAAACGTCATGTGTTTTTGAAATTTGAATTGAATTTGAATTGCAATTTGAACTGCATCACATATTTTAAAAAAGTGCCCAAGGCCAATATTATGAAAAAAATTGTTACCAGTCCTGCCACATTTTAAGTATGCGAATCTGTAGGGAGGGACACTGTAGGGAAGGTGAAAAACTGACTACTTAATTACAAAAAAGGTATGCCTAACTGTAATTTTTTTGTACTTTTTCTGTATGGACTGATAAAGTAGGCCACCATATGTGCTATAATCCCCTTAGCAGGTCAAAAATATTATAGGAACAACGAATAAACATCGAGGGACATACAAATTTAAATCTATTTGAAAATCGCCCATATAACCCCTTTTCTGGCGGTCCTCGGCACAGTTTTGCAGACGTTTATGCGAAAAATGCGAGAGGTCTGTGTGTATCTCGCACCACAGGGTATGCAGTCGCGCCATGTAACCTTTTCGTTCAGGGGCCATACTAGTATCACAGCACTCAAGCAGGTCGTCCCTAAGTCGATCCGTCCTCTCAAAAGTAATGAGATTCTGCCGGTCAATTACATTGACTCTGTCTGATTGGGGCCCCCCCCCCCCCCAACTCTAGGGTAGTCGGCTCTGTGAGTTCACCAATGGGGACGGTCTATTAGTCATCCCTTGCTGCATGGCAGATAAGGTAATTCGTTCAGCACATCACAAAGAACACTTTTCCACCAAACGAACAGAGCAAATCATCAAAAGAGATTATTATATCGCCTCTTTGGTGCAGAAGATCGAAAAGATAATTTCTAATTGTGTTTCCTGTCTGGTTGCTAATCACAAAGCAGAACGACAGATCTGTCATTGCACACTTATATCGATGATTTTTCTAAGTGTGTTTGGTTGTATCCTACGATACCAACAACGACCCGAGAAGGTATCGAGAGACTGGAAAGGCAAAGGTTTTTTTCGGAACTCGGTCTCGAATTTTTTCTGATGAGCCCTTACATCTCAAGAGTTTGAGGAAAATTGTGAACGAGAAAGAATTGATCAAAACCGCATCACGACTGGTTTGCCAAGAGCAAACAGACAGGTTGAGAGGATCAACCTTATCATCATACCAGCTTTAACGAATATGTCTATTACTTATCCTGGGAAGTGGTACAATTACGTCAATACACTGCAACAAACATTTAACTCAACTTTTCATCGAAGCATCGGAATGACTCATTTCGGATTACTCACTGGGGTAGAAATGCGTCACTCTGAAGATGTTAAGCTAAAGGAAATTTTAGAAACCGAGTGGCAATCAAAAGTTCAAGAAGAAAATAGAAAAACCTACAACGTTCGACGTCGAGAACCTTCCAAATATGCCAAGCGAGATTTTATCACCAACTTTCGACGTGGAGCACCTTCCAAGTATGCCAAGGGGAATTTCATCACCATCAAACGCAGCCAGATGATGTCAGAACGCAAAATACGAATTGAATACTCGGGCGATTGCGAAGGACCTTTGACGTCAAGTACTTGCGCAGAATATATTAAGCCGTAGGTTTCGGGCGAATAGTCATCTGAGACGAATGACGTGTCAGGCTGGCCGAGTTGTAGACTAATTTTTATTAAATTGTCATTCGAGGCGAATGGCATTTCAGGTCGGCCGTGTAGATAAATCTGTTCATAAACATTTTTTGTTGATAATCTCGTAAAATCCTATCAGGATCCTAATAGTTTCCGACGTCGAAAACGATTCCAATACTCGACGGAGTTTCCTACGTCGTTTTCGACGTCCGAAACTATTAGTATCCGACGTAGGGTCCTAGATGTGTTACGCCCACTACGTTGGAGCGTTGTCATCTCGAGCAAGCGTTCCTTTAACACAATACAAAATATACTAATGTTTTAGTTAAATTACTAGTTATGGGTATCAAATATAGTAATTCTGACGACAACTTGCTCGTAAAATAAAATGTTATAGAACCGAGTGATAAAGAGTTATTTCTTTGGCTAATTAATTTTTTCAACTCGGAAAATAATGCTTATTATTATTTTTTGATTTCTTGATTAATTGGATAATGATACTATATTGAGTATCCAATAGTAATTTTATAACTCAATATGTGGTTGTTTAACAACAATAATTTACTTTTAAAGATCTCGAAATGTTGACGAGACCTTAAGCCATATTGCATGGAATTTGTGATTGATGATAATTTGTAAGGTTAGAATTTGAAAATGGTAGGATTCCTGGGAAAAGGAGTCAGTTGGTCAGTAGAAACTTTGAGTTTACAGTTCTTCTTCTATTCTCGTCTAAATGTATCTTCAGAGTGGTTTATAGGTTGTTGTATTGTGCTGAATGATTTAAGGTAACATGGCTTTCAGTTGCCTTTTCTTTTGAGTGTTCTTATCTTGTTGAAGAAGCATCTTTGCCGGTGAGGTCTTATCAGGATAGGATTGCATTTCAAATATGGGACAGCCGTTATAAATGATGACGTAATGTAGACATGGCCAACTCGGGGAAATTTCCTCCGGGAACACATGTTTCGAGTCCGTTACTCTTTCTCCTAGAGAGCGGGAGTGGCGGTAGACGCATGCGCGTGGTAGACACGTTCGTCACAGAGGAGAGATTCTCGCAAGCGTTTACCACCACTCCAGTGCTCCCAACGCGGGCACCTTGCACTACTGCGCATGCGATGCATAAGGCGCTTCATTGGCTGCCATTCACGCGTTTATTTGAAATGTTAAAAAATACAATTTTTTCATCTATTAATTATAATCAAAAATAATTTTTTTAACATGTTCAAGTGGTACGTAGGTTGTTTTCAATATATTCTGAGCATTAGGTTAGAAAAAAATGCATATTCCGAAAACAAAAAATATTATGTTAGTTAATGTGATCTTTTTTTTATTTTTCGAAACCTAATGCTCAGAATATATTAAAAACCATCCACATATCAGTTGAACATGTTAAAAAAATCATTTTTGATTATTACATAATAATAAATAAAAAAAATTGTATTTTTTAACATTTCCAATAAGCGCGCGAACGGCAGCTAATTAAGCGCCTGGTACATCGCATGCGCAGTAGTGCAAGTTGCCCGCGTTGAGAGCACTGCACCACTCCCGCTCTCTAGGAAAAAGAGTAGGGGACTCGAAACATGTGTTCCCGGAGGAAATTTCCCCTAGTTGGGCATGTCTGACGTAATGCATGCAGATCTCGTACAGCTCGTGTTATCTGCTTCTTATTCGTCATTTTTTATTCATTCCAGGCGTTCATTTCGTTATCCAGGTGGAGTTTTATTATGCAAGGATTATATTTCATGTGAGGAGCGGCCATAATGAAATGACGACTTCATCATACGAAGTTAAATGTACAACTTTCCTTTACATAGAATTTGAGTTTCTTTTCCGATGGAAACAGTCTCAAGTAGTCCAATTACCTGGGTGACGTAGCATGCTGCCATGCTGATATCATGTTCTGGATTGAAACATAGAAGGTATTGTCTTCATCGCTTTATTGTTGTTCATGAAAACAAGGGTGCAACATGTGTAGAGTAGACCACTCATCACTTGGATAGCTGTCCAAGGGATTACATTTTCTGGTTTCTTGAGAGTTTTGGCACTGACCGTATGTAGGGATGAGAAAATGAGAAAAATTCAGCAATCTTACTTGATCACATATATCTCTGAACAGCTCATTGTCAGAATCTAACTAAAAGAATTTGTATTGCTGTATAAAGTTTGTAATATTTCATTTATATGATACCTTATTTTAAATCGAATAACCTATTTTTGTGTAGCACTTTTTTTCTCCTATATACGTGTGCAAATGTGTATACAAAATGACTAATGAAATAATAGATAAAAGTGATAATTCTGATTTTTAAAGATTATGCTCTCTTTTCTCTAATTACTTTAAAAAAGTGTGATTTGACTTGAGGAACATTCAAAAGGTCAAACTAATATGCTCGTCACTATGAATTTTCTGACGACTTGAAATTCACCATATTTAATGTTTATTTCACTCAATTTATTCCAATCAAATGTAATATCTCCCTTATCTAGAGAAATACGTAATTATGTAAATACAATACTTCGTCCAGTCAAGGAAATGCATCACCTGATTGGTAGAAACAAATTATTCATAACAAAGAGTTCAAAAAGAGAATATAAGTTATCGGTACCAAATTAATAAATATTTAATTCAACGAAATGATTATTCTATTGAAATAAACGTTCATGTGTTACAGATAATTTACTTTCTACTTCAATGGTCCCTTAGCGAGCTTTAACTCCTCTATTTCGCCCTTTGGTTTCATAGCTATAGCGTAAAGTGTGTCCTTTGGGAAAATAGGCGTTGTTCCTCTGTCTGTACAAAATAAATATATTTGAATATGATTATAAGAATAATAATGATATTATGTATTTTGCCTTTCGCTTGTGCATGTGCTTATGAGGTCGCCACTTATCTCTAAACTGCATATCCCTATCCTTGAGTTCTTCTCTCGCTTCTTGTCAAAGCCTATTTATCTGACATGCATCGTACATTTCACTGGCCACGGAGGCAATTCATCGGTGATGGGTGTGCGTGTTTTGTCAGGCTTTCCTATTTCAGTTTTGGTAGTACGGTTATTTGGAGGGTTTGGTTTTAAGATTTTAATAGATTTGCATGGGATTAAAATTATGGTAAACAATTTACAGTCTGATGGACTTTCTGGCGTTCTTGATTGAAGCACAAAAGTTACCTATTTTGTTTTTCTAGACCTAGACTCGCCCACTTCTTTGTAATTCGTTATACCGTCGAGGGCAGTATTTTCGTCCTAGAAATTCCATATGTAATCCTGGGAAAATCTGTCAAGACTACGTGAGAAATTACATAAAAATCTCCCAAGTTCAATTTTACTGTACCTAAGGTACAAATTTCATTTTGCGTTACTCCCATTATTTGTATACTCAGCTTTGTTTAACCAGTTAACTGGTAATGACGAATATATGTCCACAAAAAATACGTGACAAAACTGGTAATGACGCATATATGCGCACTTGGAATAGCTGCCACAAAACTCAATGGATCTTTATAAAAATTGGTATGCCCTAGTATCTTTGGTCGCTGATGACGAAACCGGTATTACACATTGAGAAATTCAAAATGGCGGATCCAATATAGCGGATCCAATATGGTAAACTAAAATGCGAAAGTCACGTGATTTGAATGGAAGTCAGTACTAAGTGGTTTTTCTGGTCGCTGATGACGAATCCGGGGTAAAAATTGTGAAAATCAAAATAGCTGATGGTGTAGTAGAATAGTCATCAGCGACTTGAAAAAACTCTTTAGTACGACCTTTCATTCAAGTCGCCTGATTTTTGCAGTTTAGTCCGCTATATTGGATCCGCCATTTTCAATTTCTCAATTTTGCCCCCGGATTCGTCATCAGCTACCTAAAAAACCGTTAGGAAATGATTTTTCATGATGAATACGGAACTATTTGCTTCTACCAGTTTTGGCACACAGCATCGATTTCGAGCCTACCAGTTAACTGGTTAATATTAATTCTTCGTTTGAAGAGTTCAGCATATTTACATTAATATCGACTCCCGTTTCAACTAAAAATGATGCTTTTGTTTTATTGAAATCAAGAGATGAAAAATCTACGTCTGGGTATTCTGAAATAAATTTTGTATGGAAATTTGTTCGTGTTTCATCACGAATTGTGTGCTTGTATGACGCTTCTAGTTCTTCGTGCTCGACGTTGCGTCTCTTCGACGAACAGACCCGGTAAGCAGGCTTGCATTAAAAAGTAATCGAAAATTTCCTGTTCAATAGTTACAGGACCATTATTGAATCCTTTTCGATATCGTTTTTGATCTCCCATTTTGAATCTGCAGAGCAAGAGAAGTTATCTCTGAAACTAAATCCTTTCTAAATTTGAACATTTCGCTGTTCTTATTTACTGTTTCTCCGATAATAATAAGGTTGAATGCATATAAAACACAGTGTTAGTCACATTTTTAAAATTTGCTTATCACGATTTTATATTTTTTCAATAAATCACATTTGAATAAAGCGAAAGTTTTGTCACAAAGTGATGTATCCTTATGCACAATCCTACTAGATTTTGCAAATGTTATGCTTCTGAACGCCTTCCAATGCGTTGAAAGAAAATGTTGTTTCTAATTTATTGCAGGTTACGTATCTCCAATCGGCTTTGAGAGGGATTGGAATCTGAATATATTCGCTGCTAATCGTGGATTCGAGAAAGAAGGACGGAAGCGGCATTCTTAGGCGTTGTAATTTCTAATACCTTTGAATGCAAGCCTTACTATCGGGTAGTACTAGTTTAATTGGTCTGTATTTGTTGGAAAACGGGGTTGAATAATAATTATTCGGTTCTGTGAATCGTATGGATCAGTATGGATTAGTAGAACGGAGCAATTAGAAATAAGGATAAGGGTACATGTATGCGGATACTAGTATGGAGGAATATGATTATACGGAAAATTGGAAAATTATTGCATGTCTGAAATTATGTTTAGTTTTTGATCAGAAGTTGTGAAACGAGCATGAGGACTAGGATTATGATCATATGAATCTAAATAACTGGGTTGAGAATATCTTGGCTTACGATAAGGGTTTAAGTATATTGAGAGTTTAACTGCTGTCTTGCTTCGTACTAGAGCGCGACTTCTAAGGCTTCGTTCAAACTCAGAGGGTTAAGTGCCTCTACTAAGCTTGATATTTTATCAGCTAAACCGCATTTTGAAGCTTCAAGGACACAATCATTAAGAGGAAGTAATACTTGTTCAACATTCGGATATTTATCTTCGAGAGCCGCTCGAGCTCCTGATTTTAGAAGATGTACTCGATCAAAGAATTCGTTTACATTTCTTCTCGATTCCTTCAAATAATTGCATGTTCATACCATCAGTAGGTTAAGCGGGGTACAATTTGCTGTTTTAGATGTATAATCAAATCGCTAAGAGTCGTAAAAGTTTTTCCATAAATGTTATCTTGTGCCACCCCTTTCAATTAGACTAATACAACTTTAAGATACTGTGTTTCACACTTAGCCGGCACCGACCATTCTCTGTTTTTAATGTCTTGGATCAAATCTCTTACGGGCATATTTTTGCCATCATCGCTGGGTACGTTTATAGCCCCTTGTTTTATTGTTTTATTGGGCCACTACAGGCAAGAAGAGAGTTTTGAAAGAAGATCGAAGAATAAGGTAATAAATGAAGCGGGGAAGATTCTACGGGACTATGTATGTGTGTAAGGTGGGGATATCGGTGATAGACTATGTGGTCATGAATATACAAGGTGAGGAGGAGACGGAGAAATTCGGAGTAGAAGGGATTGTAGAATCAGACCATCATCGATTGAGATTGTGGATAAGAAGGGAGGGTGGCGGAAGGCTAGATGGAGAAAAAGTCTCGATAGGAGAGAGGGTGACCTGCACGAGGGAGGCGATACAGAAGTGTCAGAAGCAGTGAGGAAAAGTACGCTTTAAAGGGCAGTCGGTGGAAGAGCTATGGAAGAATCTGAAAGAGAAAGTGAAAGGGTATGTGCAAAAGAAGGTATTTAGGCAGGAAAAGAAAGGAATGGTGAAACCACGGTTTGATAGGGAATGTTGAACGATGAAATGAAAGGTTAAAAGGAAGTTCAAGGAGTGGAAAGAGGGAACTGCGAAAAGGGAGATGTACGTAGAAATGAGGAAGCAGTTTTGGTTGATGTGTAAGGAGAAACAGCTGAAAAAGGAGAAACATCTGAAAGAGAAGCTGGGAAGTGTTAAGACAAAAAGGGACGTGTGGAAGATAATAGATAGGTTCAGGGAACGTAGGGTGCGGATAAGCGAGAAGATAGGGAGTAAGGAGTCGAGGGAGTTTTTTAAAGAATCATTTCAGTGCTCAGATTCAAGGAAGAGATATGAGGGGATTAGAAGAACAAGGAAGGTAGGTGGAGAGGATTTGAATGATGAGGAGATGGAGAGGCAGATAAGAAAGTTGAGAAGTTCTAAGGCAGCAGGGCTGGACGGGGTAGAGAACGAAGCGTGGCTGTTTAGCACACAAAAGGTTAGCAAGAGGCTGAAGGGGGTAGTGAAGAAAGTTTGGAGGGAGGATATATGCCCAGGAGGGTGGGGGAAGGGGTTGATTGTGCCACTGTATAAGAAAGGGGATAGAGATGGACAGAAAATTTATGGAGGGATTACGCTAATGAATACGACGTACAAAATCTACGCGATGGTGTTAGCGGATAGGCTACGGAAGGATGTCGAGGGGGCAAAGTAATACCGGAGACGCAGGCGGATTTTGAGGGGGTGGGACAGGAGCACTAGCGACAATATTTACATCTTGTAGCATGTCGTAGGTAGAAAATTAGCGAAGAAGGGTTCGAAAGTGTACGCTATTTTTATGGTTCTCAAAGGTGCGTTTCCTTCCAAAGATAGGGGGAGCTTGTGGAACGCGTTGAAGAAGAGGAGAGTGGAGAGAGGCCTAATCGAGACGTTGAAGGAGGTATATAAAGGGACGAAAGATAGGGTGAGAGGAGGGGAGGGAAATCTGAGGTTTTCTGGGTGGATAGGGGGTTGAGACAAGGATTCCGCTTAGCCCAACGCTGTTTACGATTTTGATCGCTGATATGGAAAGTCAGCTAACAGCCGGAGTGGTAGGAGTAGTAAGGGTAAGAGCGGCTAGAATATGATACCTCGCGTATGCAGATGGCATGATGCTTTTCGCAAAATGCAAGGAGACCTTAAAGGAGATGATGGAGAGGTTCAAAAGATACCTGGATAAGAATAGTTTAGAGATAAATGCAGAAAATCCAAGCTCATGGTGTTCAGGAAAGGACGTGGAAGGGGTAAGAAAGGTGAGTGGAAGTGCAGGGGAAAGGCGGTGCAGAAGGTGAAAGTGTATGCATATTTTCCTGTCTGTAGGCTCCCTGTCTTGGAGGAATGGGGCAGTGGATTGATATATACAGGAGAGAAAAGAAGGGCAAATGTGATGATAAGGCACGTGTGGACAAACGGGCAGTAGCATGGGTAAAGGGCGTGTTGGGTAAGACGGAGATAAAGAGGAAGAACGAGGAAGAGAAATGCATAAAGAAATTTTGTAAATAGGAGAGGACGTAGATATGAGTGGAATGTAAATAGTAGATAAGTATTAGGTATTCGCCGCGGAGGCAGAGTTTGGCAATGCGAGGCAAAGCGATAAAGTAGGGCATGCGCGCGAGGCTAGGCGAAGCAAGGAAGGCAAGGCGATAAGAGCGAGCGGTCTTAGAGATAAGATGTGGATGAATGTTACCTTTTACGGGTTAGTTTTAAGAAAATTCTGTAAAAAATATAAGTGTAAGCAAGTCGATTTTTTGAGGCCAGCAGGCGTTTAGCCAAAAAATAAACGTGTGTCTATCTATCTATCTATCATTCTGATATTCACTTTTAACAATTGGTGAATGTTGAATGGATTATGATGAATGACTCTATTATAAGAGGTCTGTTTGTTTCAGGGTGAAGAATTAGCAAAAAGGACTCAAGAGTGAATTGGATAGATATTATAATAATTTTAATGGTATTTCAAGTTTATCAGTTTATGGATGAAGAATCAAATACAGCACTAGAAATTAATTTTTGTTTCACAAGGTGAACACAACATGTCATTAAGATTTACTGTGAAAAAAGATGCTAATTTTACAGCGTTGAAGTTATATTTCCAGAGTTTGGAGTCTCTGTCTAAATTGAGTTTAGACTCTCTGGGTACTAGACACTCTGTCGATGAAAGACGAAAAAAATATGGTGCTAGGTGTACGGTTGCTTATAATTAAATATATGAGATTAAATAATCTTTGAATATATGTTCAGTGCTTATATACGAAGGTATTTTAAGCTTTCAGTGAAAATTATACATACAATGGGATATATGATGAACTATAGTAAACCTAACCTCTTATTTGCATGTGACAGTTAGAGAAGGATTTATCAACCTTTTACGAATGCTGTATGATGAATATTGATAAAAAAGTTTGAGAAATATATTTTTTTATGTTCACGAGGTACCACTTTATACTTATTAACAAAATTCCTTTTCTTGAGATTAGTATCCCATTGACAGAGGGTCTAGTACTTGGCTCGGTGCTGCCACCTAAGATTAGTTTTGCATCATGAACCTCATAAAATTTGAATAAATGTAGTGGTTATGTGTGATAATTGGCTCTGCTATAAGAGCTCGAGCTGTCAAGGAATAGATAAAACAAAACTCATAACTTAATGGATTGTATGACATAAATTAGGAATTGCGTTTCGTTAGAAAGCGCAATGATTTTGAATTAAGGAAAAGGATCAGATGAAATGGATGAAAATGTTGTAGCTAGTTTTTTATTATGCATCCTTCTCAATTCATCCCTCTGCAGACCATTCCTTATAAAACATCTTTCTCTTATAACATCCATCTCCCCCTCTTCATCCCTGTTTTTCTTCTCCCATTAACACTTCCTCAACAGCTTACATCACACCCCTTCCAAAAATTTCTCCTCATACTTGCATGCCTGATATCCTGTCAGAATCCCTTAACTCGTTCTCCCCGTCTCCCTCCTAACAGTATGATTAGGCGTATTCCTTACCAACCCCAGTGTTCACTTTACATACATCTCCTTCATCCTATTTACCTCCTCACCTTCCTTCCACCCCCACACCTCCACTCCATAAAATAGCACACTTATCACTAGCGGGTCAAACAGTTTCAACCTCCTTTCAAAATCATCTGTAATCAACTTCTTGCCCAACCCCCTTACTTACTTCATCACCACATTTTCCCTCCTGTCTCTCCCTTTTGTATGACTATCCTTTTCCCCATTCCTCCGTAACTGAAAGCCAGGGCACACAAATTCTTTTACTTTCGGCACCGCCTTTCTCTCCACTTCCACTGCCATTCCTTATCCCTTTCACCTTCTTACCTGAACACCATAATCTTGGATTTTTCCGCATTCAACTCTCACCTATTTTTAAGGAGGCACCTTTTAACCTTTCCATCATCTTCTTCAAGTTCTCCTCACTTTTCGCAAACAGCACTATCTCATCTCCATATCTACGATCAAAATCACAAAAAGCGTTGTACTGAGCGTACACCCTCGTCTTAACCCCCTATCCATCCAGAAACCCTCCAAAATCCCCTTCCCGCCTCTCAGCTATCTTTCATGTCTTCATATACCTCTCTTGCCCTATCAATCAGACTTGTCTCTACTCCTCTCTCCTCCGTTGCCTTCCACAACCTTCCGCTATCGACCGAAGGGAACGCGCCTTTGAGATCCACAAAAAACGAGTAAAGTTTCGACCCCTTCTTTGCTAATTCTCTATCCACCACGTGCTGCAAAACGTACATATTTTCGGTGGTGCTCCTATCCACACTGAAGCCCACCTGCGTCTCAGGCAATATTCCCTCCCATCACCATAACTTCTTTAATACCCCTTCAGCCTCTCTTCAACCTCTTGCGTCGTGAATCTGAGCCATGAAACGATTCTTTAAAGAACTCCCTTCACTCCAAGCTTCCTATCTTCTTGCTTAGCCTCACCCTACGCTTCCTAAATATATTCATCATATTTCGCACGGCCCCCTCCGTCTTCTTTTTTTTCCGTCCTTACCGACACCACCTCTCTCTATCTCTAATCCTTAAGCTTTCTCCCTCAGCTCTTTCATCTTCTTTTCCAATTATTCATCTCTAATTCTCAAGTCCTCCCACTCTACCACGCTATTCTCCGGACTGTCTTGACTCTCTTCCTCTTGTGTGTCAAGAGATCTTCGCCCTCACTTGCGCTAGATACTCTTTTCCTTGCCATCTCGCTTGCAGTGGATCCTAATTGGCTGAAATTGTTTCCTCCTGCCGGACTTACTTGAGGTAATCTCATTTCTATCTAATTTTCTGTCGGAAAAATATTCCGTGCCACCTACTGGGTCTGATCTCCAAATGATCTATGTTGATCACAGAATTAATGTTTCCTAAATGATCGTTCATTCAGTTTTACCTTTCAATGGGAAGCACCAAAACTGGGGCGAGGGCAAGCAAATTAGCAAGGGATCAAATATATTTATAGTCAGTTTATTTCAAGTTTACAAAATTTGACGTGCCCCGGTTTTCTTCATAGAGCGATTCCCGGTCACTTCGGTCTCTCTTCTTATTCAAACCTTTAAAGAAAGGAAGCCGTTGAATTCAGGATTTTTTAAAAATATGTGAATCATAATTATTTCCAATGATACTTACTAGATGTTTTATTTATCCGTTAAATTGTAGTAGGTAGTGTTGGCATCTCTAAATAATAATATCGATTGTGATTATCTGGAACCGCAGTCCTAAGTTTGTGGACTGATTTTCAAAGGTATTTTCCGAGATTTTTACTGATTTGATACAGATTCCGTTTCAGACTCTGTTCAGAGAAGCCTCTTGGGTCCTGCACCCGCTGCTTGAATCCTAAATATGGTATTAGCTCTGTTTAGTGCTTACACATGGTCTCTTCGTACTCTGCCCATTGGCACCCTGCACACTCTTTTAAGTCTTGCCTACCCATAAATCAAGCGCAATTTATTCTTAAAGTGTGATGGTACGTTATTTATCACAATTAGGGTAAAAGGACCACTAGAAAGACATGATCTTCGACCGGCATATTAATAATTTCAAATGCAACATGTGATTAAGACTATTTATCAATGCTACAAAGCCTGATATTGTCTTCCAAGATCTGACAATGAAGATCATTTACATGATTGAATTCTTGGAACCGCCTAATGGTAATATCACGGCAATGGAGAAACAGAAGCTGGCTAAATATCAAGCAGAGATCACGGACTCCAAGGAACAGTGTCGTGCGATTTCTTCTCGCGTAAATTGCCTATTCTTGGTTACCTTCTGGGACCGAAGGAGTTGAAGTGGATGACATACACAATCCGATTGCGTCTGGATTGGTTGCACCTCTACCAAACGACAAGCAGGCTAACCCACCTACGCCTGGGAACAGGGAGTTTAGTCGCCTATTTTTCCGAAATAGTAACATTCGACACCACAAACGTGCTAACCCATGTATCCCCTAACTCACCTAACCCCCAGAAACCAATCCTACCAAACCACAGGCAGGCTAACCCACCTACCCCTGGGAACAGCGAGTTTAGTCGCCTATTTTTTTGAAATAATTACATTCGACACCACAAGGGTGCTAACCCACGTACCCCCTAACATACCTAACCCCTAGAAACCAATCCTACTAAACCACAGGCAGGCTAACCCACCTATCATGGGAGCAGCGTGTTTAGTCGGAATTCTACCCTTGTTTTTTTAAAAACTCTACCCCTGTCCAAGTCTCATGAAAATCGGCGCTGGACGGTAAGTATCCTGGGTCAAACGCAATACTAATAAGCTACCCCTAAAGAGTTAAAAGAAACAACCCCTAAGTTCAATGGACGTGAGTTAGCACGCTTGTGGTGTCGAATGTAATTATTTAAAAAAAGGCCACTAATCTCGCTGTTCCCAGAAGTAGGTGGGTTAGCCTGCCTGTGGTTTGGTAGGATTCGTTTCTGTGGGTTAGGTGAGTTAGGGGGTACGTGGGTTAGCACGCTTGTGGTCTCGAATGTAATGACTTCAAAAAAATAGGCGACCAAACTCGCTGTTCCCAGGGTTAGGTGGGTTAGCCGACCTGTGGTTTGGTGGAATTCGTTTCTAGGGGTTAGGTGAGTTAGGAAGTACGTGGGCCAGCGCGCTTGTGGTGTCGAATGTGATTATTTCAGAAAAATAGGCGATTAAACTCGCTGTTCCCAGGCGTAGGTGGGTTAGCCTGCTTCTCGTTTGGTGGAGGTGGTTTATAGGGTTTAGCTGGGTTAGGCTGTAAGTGGGGTAGGTGGGGAGGGGTGTTTCAAATGAATTTTATACGCTATACACTTGAAAATTTGTATAATTCGATTGATTAAGATGCAACAACTATGCTCGCTGCTTAATCTCATTTTCACCCCATTCTAGGGGTGTTTTTTGACTCTACCTAAAATGTATGGGGTATAAGAATTTTTTTGACCTCGGATTCAGATTCAGCGATAAAAAATACATAGCGACGCATGGGTCTGGTACCTGTGAGCGATACCAACTGCCGAGCATGCAAGCAAGAGCCAGAAACACTTGGGCATGTTCTCAGTGGATGCTCTAAATATGCACGCTACGGTTACATAGAGAGACACAATGCGGCTCTAAAAGTGTTATATTACCATCTTAGGCACTTCTATGGTATTGATCTATTGCCCGTCTTGCCATACGCCCAGGGGGAACTCGAGTCCGTTGTTGAGAATGATCAGTATGAGGTCTAATGGAATCTCTTATTTTCCATCACATTATTCGTATCAGTGCTACGAAGCATGATATTGTCCTGCAAGATCTGAAGAAGAAGATCATTTACGTGATTGAATTCTCGTCACCAGCCGATCGTAATATCACGGCAAACGAGGGAGAAAAACGGGCGAAATGTCAGGTACTTCTTTTCGAGCTGGGCAGGCTGTACCAAGGCTAAAAACTCCATCTTGTTTCTCATAATCGACTGTCTTGGAGGTATGAAAGCTTCATTTATCAGCCAACTCAACAAGATTCCGGTTTGCCAGCGTCAGGCTCATTCCATCGCGAACTTGATGCAAGAGGCTGTTCTTCAGGGATCACTTCATCTGGTCCGTCAACACTGTTGCTCATAACGTTCAACAAAGATTGGTCGCTCTAAAAAAGTATCCAGTGGTGAAACCTTCATCTGCAACTGTTCCGTCTACCGCGTAAGGTCATCCGCGGCTAGAGACCTGAATCCAAGGAACAGTGTTGCCTGATATTATCTCGCGTAATTTTTCCGCTCTTGCTTACCTTCTAGGATAAAAGGAGCATAACAAAATGACGTACACGTTCCAGTTGCGTCAGGATTGGTTGCTTTAATGAACCATGATCGTAGTTTGCGGAGCCTACGACTTCTTATTGATTAATAATTAATAATAAATAATTTGGCGTAGGGATGTGGCAACCCCATAGCCCGAGAGCTCCGGCTCTTGCAGTCAGCCACGTTGCTTTGGGCTAACTCCCCAATGCAACGAATTATGCGGTTAGGACACCAGTATCGCGGAGTGCCACCCACAATAGGGCTCTCTCGAATGGAGGCCATTTTTCAGTTTGGTTTGGCAATAGGCAATGACCCTGGACAAACGCGTGAACATCTATTTAAATGGTCAGACCAACCGGCTCGAATAGGATTCACGCAGAGGTTACATGAACATTGGGTCAATATGCATCCAGAATGTGCTCATCAAAGGCCTCTGAATTTAAGAGATCAGATATCCTTTTTGCGAAAAAACGGATATGAAGTTCTTTATCAACAAGAAGAAGAGCAACATCCTCCGGCGAACATTCCATTCGACGACGATCGAAAGTCTCAGCCGAAGGGACTTCAGTACAATGCTCGATGATACGTTATTTCTCGGTGATATAAAAGTACGCGACTTATTCAGAGTCAGAAAGATGTAAGAGACGCGACTTAGCCAAGGCGGTTCGTACCTTGTACATCGAATTGACAGTATAACTGCTTAATAAGTAAATACGACTAACAAGGGTAACCGTGAGTTTTATATAGTCCTTCATCTGTGTACCTCAATCAAAAGCTTCTCGGCACGTACTTAAACTTGTGTAAAAATGTTTCGGGCACGTACTTGCACAAAAGTGTTTGAAGTACGTATTTGTGTAAAAATGTATTCGTGTACGGTCTGTGGCATCGAGACCGCGAGGTGCGCTGAATCTCCGAGCGATCGCATTGTCTCGTCTCTTGTCCTTTCAGGAGTATGAACTCTACATGTCAGCTCAATTATATTTTCCGAATCTCGTCAGAAACTTTCAGTTTCATTATGTCTGACTATTTACATGATCGTTCAGTGGTGCAATGCACGGTTCGTATGATCACGTGAGTCATTTCTTAATTTTGACACTACCTATTTTGAAGTACATGCGGGTACACGTAATTCTTATGTCTATGATACTTGCTATGTTTAGTTTATAAAGTTTTTATGTACATTAATTACACAGGCACTGTTGATCACCTTGTGGTTTCTACTTCATCGTAAGCCGTGCACTTAACTCGGTTGGGTACACAATAGGATGAGTTCATCATTATGCATTGTTAGTATCTGAGGAAGATGTCACCTGTTTCTCATTAAGAAAAAATAGATTATATCTGTCTAGATGTTATGTCAAAAATTGTAATATTGGGACGTGGCAGTTCTCCCTTCTTAAAATCATCATCGTCCTCGATAAAAGTTTTCTTTGCAGAAACCAGAGGTGACTTCCACTAGTTAACAATTTATGGCTAAAAGTATTATAAATTATGGGAATTCAATGATAATTCCCCGACATTGATTAACTTGATTTTAACCTTTTGTTCAATAAAACTGTGGATATATATATATATATATATATATATACATATATACTTCCGCGAACAGCTCCTCGACAAGAGGATGCACGGCATCTTCCACAGAAATGTGGAAGATCAGTCGATGTCGTATGAGCTGACGTTTGCTTTCCTTAGATCACTCGGATTGAAGTCGGGCACGGTGGGCTTCATTTTTGCATTTCAAAATGGTGTCATTTCTACTCTAGCATACCGTCGTAACATTTTTAGGCAAGTCATTCCCGACGATAGCTGCAGAGCGTGTCATGACCTCTCCGCTAAACGCTTCTAGAGGAATAGAGTCAATTCTCAAAAATGAGAAGTGCCGCATATACTGGAATTTCATATTCTCGACAATTGTTTCTGTTGCGAACTCGAGACCTGACATAGTTCTTCTTGACTTCGAGAAACGAACCTTGTTCGTTATCGAATTTTCGACACCAGCTGACAAAAACGTCACAGCGAAGGAAGAAGAAAAGAGAGAGAGGTATAAAGACCTTATGAGGGAGTTGCGACGGTTATACCCGGAATATTCTTTCAAGCTATTCGTCCCGATCATCGGCGCTCTTGAAGGTGACAAGGTTTCACTTGTTAATAGCCTGAAAAGCAGCCCTGCTTGTCAAGGAAATGCTGAGACACTTGCGGGGAAAATGTAGAAGGCGGTCGTCCTTGGGACGCTCCGTATCCTCAGGGTTCACGAGACTTTCGCCGGATCATCGTATTTAATTCACAGAGACTGTAACCACCCATCTCACGGCCGTGAGACGTGGTTACAGCTGAAATTTTACCGCGATTTCGCCGGGAGTGGGTGCTAATCTGAAATACTGCACCCGCTCCCAGCAAAATCGCGAAAAAATTCCAGCCGCAACCATGTCTCACGACCGTGGAATAGGTGGTTACAGTCTGCAAAGGACGCAATACGATGAGCAGGCAAAAGTCTTGTGCACCCTGAGGACACGGAACGACCCGAGGACGACCGCCTACTGCAGCTTCCCCGCAAGCATCTTAGCATTTCGTTGACAAGCAGGGATTCTTTTCAGGCTATTGAAAGCTTGGCACCTGCAAGAGCGCCGATGATCAGGACGATTAGCTTAACGGAATATTCCGGATATAACCGTCGCATCTTCTTTGTGTATTTGCGTTATTATCTCTTGCAATTGCTTGTTGGTTATGAGGGCTGGATGCACTTTTCTTTCTCTAGTATTTCCATGATTTTGGAGAATTGCAGCAGGGCGTCAAGCATATGGTTAAAGTTTTCCTTCTACGTGTGCTGTCCATTGCTTTATATAATTGGGATATAATAAGTCATTTATACTCCTTTCTTGATTCTTCATATTTATGTTAGTTTTTATGAAAATCGCTTGTATTTCTTGTATTTCATTGGCTCTTATGTGTAATTCTTTATGTATCTCGACAATCTCTGCATTTGCTGTGTGTGTTTGCTTGAGTAAAATTCGGCTCAAGTTATTTCGTCCATTGTGGAGTTTGTTTATTTTTCTAGGCAGTGATTCACTTTCGGATTTGTAATATAGAACTTCGGACAGTAATCTGTTCAAATTCTCATTTTCGTTTTCGATTTTATGAAGTTCAATGTTCAAGGTTTTAAGTTTGTAGATATAAGTTTGAGTTTCACTCCATTTCTGCAGTTTTCTTCCAATAGTCTCTTCATACACTTAAAATATCTATTATTGAAGTCTCGTTTCATCTCCTTGGTGTTGAAATGTTGAGTGAAATTCCCAATGTCCAAAAACATCACAATTCTCTCGCGACTCTGCGTCAGATGTATGGAATTAAGCTTTTCGTAGAATAATCCGAAATTATCCTTTAATGGTTAATGGTTGCTATTGTAGATAATGTTATGTCTGGTAGTGCCACAGCAATACAATATTTTGATGAATTATCCTGCCTAGTGAGGATGTGTCGATTTCCATAAGGCGTTATCGGCAGGGGTCCTACAGTGTCGAGGAATACTTTATCAAAAGTATCTACGGGTGTATCCGTTATGATCATGGGTTCCTGTATTTTGGCTCGAATCATTTTTGGCTCTTGACAAACACTACATTTTTGAATGAAGCCGGTGACCTGCTCTTTTATCCCTGCTCTTTTATCCATGAATTGAGATTCTGAAAGTTTTCACTTTTTCTCTCTTTAGTGCTATGTGTAGATCAGGCCAGCCAAAGTAGGGGAAAACTGCTCATTCACCACATGTTTCATTTCCACCATCAGTTCCCTCCGCTCAGCTTCAGGGGCTTGGGAATGTGGTTGCTCTCTGAAATGGAAGGGAGGTATCCAGTCCCGTAGATACGCAGTATCTCGGAAATGGTTTTAGGGCGACTGATTCTGAAATAAAATAGAATGAATGAAGTAATTTAGAATTTAGAGAATATAATAAATACATTAGTAGTAAAAGAATGAATAAGTCTTCAAAATAAGGGAAGTTCATAATATGTTGTGTAAAGAATGTTGGAAATAAATCTTTAAAAACCAACAGTTTAATTGGAAATAGGTTTATTCTGAAAAATTCTTGAAATCTCAAACCTTACATCAAACACCGTTCACAAAAGGAGTTTTTCTGAATATCATTTGTTGATACAATAATTATGATACATTTTTTACATAAAATATTAGTGAAAATTTGGTAACAGTTTGAAACACGCTCATAATCTTCTCCAACTTACTAGCATTGACATTTTAGGAAATTATTATAATTTGATAAAAAAGAGTATAGCTTCTTCTATTTTTTGGGGGATTTTGAGCAAATAAATGCCTGGCATACTTTGGTAACGCGATATTCAATTCTGACTTTCTCGGAACATAATACTTCTTTTCGATGCACAATTTTGTATTCTCATTCAGTATCGTCACATCTTGGGAGCAAGTTTCTGTTCTAGTTAAACATTAAAAATTCCATAAAAATAATTAAATTATCAAGTAAATTCTAGCTCTAAATCAATTTGAAAAAATCTAACCCAAGCGCAGAGTGCGCAATTCCCGTGAAACCCGTCAATTGCGTAAACTTTTTTCGTAAGAGACAACGAAGCGAAATTTTCAACTTCAAGAAGTTTATTGCAATTTGAGAATTTTGAGGCTTTTTTAAATTGAAATATTGAATTTCCCTGGAGTACAAAATAAACAAGGCAATTACATTCTCTACACTTTATAACTGTATTGCAATAAAGTCACAATCAATATATAAACTGTTATGATTTCGAAATTTTATCAAATATCGGCTTTATAATTACCATTCATATTTCTCAATTGTTGCATTAATAATAAAATCATATTCCTGTCACAAGAAACATTAAATTTTTCACCGCAGGATGTCAGTAAACGTTTCTGTTTCATTTGAGGTTTGTTTAAAAAAAAAAAAATTGATTAGCATTTCGAACTCGAAAGTTCATTGCCTCACTACCCGATTCGGGTAGTGTTTCTAGGTGGATAAATACTACCAGTGTGGGACCACCACACCCACGACGGGTCAACAACTCGCAGTGTTCCCCGAACGGTCACCCATCCAAGTACTAACCGCGCTCAACACTGCTTAACTTCAGTGATCTAACGGGAACTGGTGTTTTCAGCGTGGTATCGCCGTTGACAAGGTTTGTTTTACAGCATTAAAATAAAAAGATTATATTTCAACTTAGTCGCCCCAAACCACCTACTTTAAAACGTATCTGCGATCCAGGATTCTTCAAACTACGTCACATGGCACGTACCACGAACCACTTAAAACTTGGCCCACTTTTGGATGTTGTTCTCTAATTTATGTAGAATCGATGGCTTTTATGTCAATCAGCATGCATAATAAAGGACTAGTAAATTCACAATCTTGTAAAAGAAAATAGACATAATTTCCTTTCAGATGCTTTAAATTTTCTCTGCAACTTTGTATCCTTGGGGGTGCATTGCTACTTAAAGTTTGCGTATGCATGTCAGGCAGTGTAGGCTGTACTCTAGTCATTATTATGTTGGTGTGATCGGCCTCCGTTTCTGTTACTGCCAGCTCGTTATTCTTAATCACTCTTGCTGCTGGTGGATTCGTTTCTATTTTTCGGGGTTTATAAATTTTTTCTAACGTTGTGGTACTTTTTAAGTTTTCTGTATTTTCCATTACTTCCATTGGTTGGTGTAATTGAGCAGATAAGGCCTATGGTATTCCACATGTTGATGGACGAAATGTTGCTAAAACATCCGGGCTGGTAGGCATTTTTGTCTGAGGCACAAAAGTTACGCTTTTGCGTGGTTCGAAATCAGGGAATACTGCTTGTACTGAAAGAGGTTCTCTTTGCGATGAAGCATCTGCATCGTTATTTTCTTTGGTTACGTATTCCTTTAGCTCTTTTTCAGACCAGTTTATTATTGAATTTATCCTTTGCTTGAATTCCGTATCACTATCTGGTTTAAGTTTCTCAATTGCATGAAGGACTTCCGGGTCATTTTCTCCTTCGGAGACGGCCATGATGCCACATTTATCTTCCAAATTTTCTTCTGTTTTTTCATATTTTGCCCATTATTTATATGTCTCCAGAAATTCATGAAGTTGTGAGAATGAATTAGCTTATTCTTACCTACTTAATTTCGAGTTACTAAGTTCTTTTCTTTTCTTATCTCGCTTTTTGTCCTTTTCGTCTTCAAGACGAACTATCCTCACTGTCGCTTTGTGGGGGGCTTACTGCTATGATGGTCCCTGCTCGTACATCTTCTATTGGCTCTTCTGGTTCTCATCTTTCTTGAGTGATTTTCTCTTCCAAGAATTCCTTAAAATGTTTAGCGGAATTGGGTGGAGCACTTTTGGTAATTCGCGATATGGAAAGATCGGTAGGTATATGTTTAAATTAGGTAAGACGCTTCGTTTCTTTCGAAGTATAGGGAGTACTGATATATCAGGGTCCTTGGCGGTGTCTTCAGACTCGGCACTGTCCTAATGGTATTAAGGTTGAGGTTTGCTTCTTCTATCTTCTTCTCTGCGCCGAAGCAGGCGTTTACTTATACTACTTTCGTTAGGACCGCTAGTAGGCCTCACAGTAGAATCAGTCCTTAGCTTGTCATATTGGGGCTTGGCAGTGGTCATCGTTATTCCTCAACTTGTATATTTTAAGGCGGCATTTTTAGAGGTTGAACTCGTCAAAAGTTTAGGTTGTGTTTTGGTATCCTTTTTTGATTTTCCTGATTGTATTGGTAACAGTTTGGCAATTTTCTTTTCGTTTTCTTTCAGAATTTCTTGCTGGACGCTCTTTTTTAGAAGGTTGGTTGAAGGCTATGTTTTGCAGCAAGATCCTTAATAAATCATTAAAGATTATGTGACCGATATAAGTAATTTCTTTGAATGAGAATTCGCTTTTCTTAGGTTGAATTGATAGATTTGCCTCTTTTAATCTATTAAGGAGGCGTCTCACTTTCTTTCCATGTTCCTCTAGGGTATCTACATATACTACAATATCGTCGAAATAGACAAATAATTCAATTCCTTGCAACCTTAATCGTACTTGATGCATAAATCGTTAAAAAGGCGCGAGGGAGTTCATTGAATCCATGGGCATTCTGATGTACTCACAATGTCCGTTTAACCCTTGTGTGCGCACCCAACATTGCCTACGTTGTTGGGCACCCGGGGTACCCGGGTATCCACCTAGGTGGCGCTTGGCATTCTTTTCATTTTAATGGACTCTAGGTGCTCGACATTTAGTGACAAGTTATGGGGAACCCCCTGTCTCTCTTATTCAGGGAATAATCTAACTTTCCTGACAAATGAGCTTCATTTTAAACGTATTCTTCATTCGCAGAACGTGCCGCTGCAAAGCAACTGATTACGCTTTGCTAGCCGACGCAGAATATCGATATAAGATCGTCGCTTCTTCTCCTAAAGTGAATTGGTTTTGTGCAGTGACTATTCTATCTATATTGTTTTGAATGTATTAGTGCAAAATTGATTACTTTGGAGTTATGGAGGAATTATCGAGAGCTGAATTTGCGAGGTAAAATAGAATATACATCTATAGTTTTTTTTAGCGTTTCGTTCAAAAATTCATTTTTTTCTGTTATTTTATTGAAAAAAAATAATGCATGAGTTTTATTTCAGATTAAATTCTACGAAGAAAGATGCTTATTTGAAAGATTTTTTGGGAGATTTCGACGAAGGTTCTGACGTGCCATCTGATAGCGAAGACGAAGACTGGCTACCACGTAAAATTTCATCCAAGAAAACGTCTTCTCATAGTCATGAACATTCTGATGATTCAGATGATGAAAGAATTCCAGTTGCCGGAGAAAACGCAGTTCACGAAGAAGACGAGGACGATGGAGACATGACTGATGAAGACGAGGATACCGAAGGAGAGGGAGAAGTAGAGAATCAAAGTAGTGCAAGTGAGAGAGAGCATCAAGCTCGAGCTGCAGCACCAATAGCTGAAACCCTCAACGCTTACATTAGCAAGGACAAAACCGTCTGGAATAAAACCCCACGTCTTCAATGTCAAACGCCTTCTCACAATGTAATTCGTGAACGAAGTGGTCCTCACAGAAGCACAGAGACACTTTCTGTAAGCGACACTTTCAAGAAAATTTTTACAGAAGACATGGTAAATACGATTATTTCCCACACAAATAGAAAGGCTTTGTCTGTCTACACAGAATACAATTCAGCGAATCCAGATTCACAGCGACAATGGAAGCTTGTAAGCGTAGAAGAGATGTACTCCTTTATTTCTATTTTGATTTGTTCTGGTGTAAACAATTCGAACAAGGATCACGTAAGTGCTATGTGGAAATCTAATTCATTCCCACTATATCGAGCGGTAATGGGGTTCAACAGATTTCGGAATCTCTTGCGTTTTATTAGATTCGATGACTCAAATACACGCCAGCAAAGGGTAAAAAAAGATAAAGCGGCTCCGATCCGAGATATCTGGACTATGCTCAACGCGAATTTATCCCAGATATACAGGCCGACGGAGAATTTAACCATCGATGAACAACTTTACCCTTTTCGTGGTCGCACGAAGTTTACTCAATACATTCCTTCGAAACCGGCCAAATATGGCATTAAGGTTTGGTGGATTTGCGACGCTGAGAATGCCTATCCCTTGAACGGAATTATTTACACTGGCAAGGAAGGCAACGCTCGAGAGAAAAACCAAGGCGAAAGAGTAGTAAAGGAACTAGCAGTCGCATATCGAGGCAGTGGTAGAAATATTTGCATGGATAATTTTTTTACCACGTTACCTCTTGCCAAACACTTGCTTTCATGGAAATTAACTATAGTTGGAACTTTGAGGAAGAATAAGCCCTATATTCCCAGTGAGATGGCTCCAAAGAAATCGAGAGAATTAAACTCTACCATATTTGGATTCCATGAGAAGGTAACGCTGTGCTCATACGTGCCGATGAAAAATAAAGCAGTCATTATGATGACAACGATGCATTCCGACATGGCTGTGAACAATGATGGTAAGAAGAAGCCTCATATTATAACATTTTATAATAAATATAAATGTGGCGTTGACACCATGGACCAGATGGTCAGCAGATACTCAACACAACGTCGCACTTTGAGATGGCCGCTAACTATGTTCTTCAACATGCTAGACATTAGCACTCTTGCTTCATATCTTATATACTATGAAAATAATACGATGCTGCAAAAAAAAACTAACCAACGGCGACTGTTCATCCACCACTTGAGCGAAGAACTTGCAAAACCGATGATTGAGGCTCGGTCTCAAAATTTGCAAATGATGAGGAATTATAGTTCCAAGATTGCTATCGAAAGTGTAATCGGGCGACAACTAAATCCTATGGATGTTACTCTAGCTCCGGCAGTTGAACGAGATGCAACAGGAAGGAGGAAGATCACCGGTTCCTGTCATATCTGCTACCAACAGGTAATAAAAAAAAGAAGAAAAACTAGAAAGGTCTGCTGCGAATGCAAACTGCCTGTCTGCGACGAACATTCAGAATCCTTGTCTAAATGCAATGCATGTATTAAATAAACGTTTTTTTTTTTCAGAATTATATTCTTTTTATTCACTTTGCATCATATTTTATGGGCATGAACCAAATAAATATACTATAACGCTATTTATGCAGCTATATTTGATATTTTTCATGGTGGGTACCCGGGTACCCGGGTGCCCCTCAGACGTATGTATACTTTGAATTCAATTATTTTCGTTTGAAAAATTCTGAAGAGTTACTAAATGCAATATTTGATTGACATTTAGTTAAATAACGATGATTCGGAGGCTCAAAGCAGATTTTCCATTTTTATCCTAGTTACGTGCAAAAAAGTACCGAGGTGGGCACCCAGGTACCCGGGTGCGCACACAAGGGTTAAGAATGGAAATACAATCTTAGGTCTATCATCAGGGCTTAACTCAATTTGATGAGACCCGCTAGCTAAATCAAAAACCGTAAAATATCGAGCTTCATCTGAATGATCTAAAATTTCGGCAATATTCGGAGGTGGATAAAAATCCCTAATTGTTTTTTTCATTCAATAATCGGAGATCGGGCACTACTACATACTTTCTTCTCCCCGTGTTGGTCCATCTTTTTAGGCATTATAAACATAGGAGAACTATAGTGTGATTTTGAGTGTTCAATGTCACCTTCTGTTAGCATTCTTTCGATGACAATTTTTGCTTCTACTTTTTGAGAGGGAGAAAACTGATAAGGACGCACGTTAATTGGGATATCATCGCTGGTATGTATTTTGTGATTAACTATATGTGTGGGTGATAAGGATTCTCCGGATAAGTGGATAACTTCGGGATAATCTCTAAATATTTCATTAACATAGTTCCTTTCTTCTTTATTTAAATATCTGAACTACAAAATGTCCAAAATGGCTTCTACCGGAGCGAGTAGTTTTCGTCCGTAGAATACTCGTCTTATTCATCTCCTGGCAGTTAATAATATTCCGTTGTTTAATACTTCTACTGGGACTACTTGTCACGATCTTGCTTATTTATTTATTTTTCTTGGCCCTGTGCCTTTATAATCAGTGATTTGCTCCTGTGCGAATCTTGACTCTATGTCGATAGAAGGGATTGGCATAGTAGGATTTGAATGGGTTACTATCGTATTATGCCAGTATGAAATTTCTACCTTTTCTTGACGGAGGTATTCTCTACCTAGAATTCCGTTCGTATTAATGGGAAAATCTGGTGATACTATACATAAAAAACTCCCGAAGATTTCTCTATGTGTAGTTTTATGGTATCCATAGTAGAAATCCTAATAGCCTTAACTCCTGTTATGTCTATTGCCTGGTCTTCGGTTATCAATAAATCGTTGTCTAGCGAACTTAGATTTATAATATTAATGTCTGCGCCTGTATCAATAAAAAATGACGCTTTTGCTTTTATGAAATTGAAAGACAAAAATTCTTCTACTGGGGATTCTCTACTGAGTTTGGTATGGTAGATTTTTTTTCATCAAAATTCGCACGCTCTTTTAACGCTCTTCCTTCGCCTCTCCCGTCGCTGCGTCTGTACGGCGAGCGAAATTGTAGTTTAAAGTCTCATTGTTGGTTGGATTAGGAGATTGTGCGCGAGATGGTGTGTTCATCCCTCCTCGGGAATAATTTGAATTGGAATACCCATTATTCGGCATGGAAGTAGTCGGATATTGATGATTAGAATTATGCGGAATATAAGAACACTGTTGAGTCGGGCTATAATTACTCGAAAAACGTGGTTAACTTTCATTAGGATAATTTGTACGTCCAGGTAAATAGGGACGTTCTATTATCACAGAATGATAATACCATAATTCATGATAATAATTTGTTGGGTAGTGAGGATTTAGCTGTTGCCTCGCTTCGTATGCGAGCGCAACTTTCAAAGCATTATCGAAACTTGAGGGGTTGCGTGCTCCCAATAAACTCGGAATAATATCCGGAAATCCATGTTTCAATGCTTCAAGAGCACAGTCATTTAACGGGGCTAAGAGTTGCTCTGCATTGGGATATTTATCCTCGAGTGCGGCTTGAGCTTCTAATTTCGGAAGAATCACGGGATTAGAGGATTCACTGACGTTTTCTTCTCGTGTGATTTTAATAGTAGAAATTCCCTGTAGATACCATACATAGGTTTTACGAGGAGGAAAACGCTGTTTCAAATATTCAATTGAATCTTTGATTGTCATAAAACTTTTTCCGTGAATACTATCTCAGGATGCAACTTTTAATCAGGCCAAAACCGCTGTAAGATACTGTGTTTCACTGTTAGCTGGTATTGACGATTCTCCGTTTATAATATCTTGAATGAAATCTCTAATGGGCATGCTTTTTCCGTCACTGCTGGGGATGCTTACAACCCCTCGTTTTACGGCGTAACACTCTGCCATGGATGTCATCATGGCTTCACTGAGGGTGCGATTGATGTCGCCAGTAAATTGAGTTTGATTGGGCTCGTCGGGCATCTTGTATAGTTTTTGTTCAGAAAAGATTTGATGGTTAGACATGTGTTCGCTTTTAACAGTTGTTAAAATTTGCACCTCTTATGAGAAATAACTCTATTATAGAAGCTCTATCCATATAAAAGTGAAGAATTCCGTGAGAAGGAATCCAGGTTGGATTCAATATTCTGTTATACAGTTTTTGAAATTTTTTCATAAATGAGGAACCCATAACTACCTTGGAAATTTGAATTGTTTTAGAAAGTGAAGTGATAATTGTGCTTATAATACGAAATAGCATTCGTTACAATGCGAGTAAAATGTCTGAGGGCAAATGCGCATTCATCACTAACAAGGAGTTGCCTTCGTTGTTCAGTGGAAATGGCAGTAAAGATCAGACAGACAGTTGAGCATTGACAAGAAACGAATAAAAGAGTTCGTGTATTATGAAAGGCACTGTAATGGCAACACCAACTGTCGGAAAATGGATAAAGTAATTATGACAATTCAAGGAACTGTACAGCGATCAGTGGGCTAAATTGAAAAAGTTCGTGACAAAATCGTAGAACTTTTGACAGAGATGACCTAAAGGGATGAATTTTCTTGAGATTTACAGCTAAATAACTACAGAATAGAGGAAAAATACGGGGAAGCTGAAAATATATATTTTTCACCTTGAAAATCTAGGATAAACTTGACATTTTTTGACAAAAAGTTGTATTATTGGATACCATGGGCGCTCAGATATTATATTACATATATTATATTCTAATAGATTTCGTCATGCCGAATCTAAACATGGGCTTTCAATCAGCCTAAGACTTCCTGTTTGTAAGAAAAATGCAATTTAATTATCTATTTTGAACTTTCATGGCATGAATGATTTCTACTAATGTAAATTTGACTATTTGTCGCATTAAAGGGGTATTGGGGTCGTCGAATTGGAATACAAAGTAAAATTGTCAAAATTCATAATGGCGGATCTAATATGGCTGACTCAAATTGTAAGAACGAGCCGATATGACTGAAAATTACTGTACGGGGGTTTACGGGTCGCTGATTTCGAATCTAAAGTCAAAATTTGAAAATTCAAAATGAAGAATTCAATATGGCGGAATATCGTTGTGAGAATTATAACCGATTTCATTGAAAATCGCTACTTTAGGTTTTTTTATGTTATCGGTTCCAAATATAATGTGAAAATTGAAAAATTTTATGAATTGAATTTTCATTTTAAATGTCTGATGCAATATTACATCAGACATTTAACATTTTTGAATTCTCACTATAGATTTAAAATCGACGACATACAAAAAAACCCTAAGTAACGATTTTTATTAAAATCTTTTATATTCTCTTATATTTGAAAAATGTATGAAAAGTTCAATGAATTATCATCATTTCTAAATTTCATGGAAATTTATCATTTTTGTGCAAATTTCTGAAATTTTTTCAAGTTTATTAAATTAGTTGACATTTATGGAGTTTGCGGAAATTTATGAAATTTGTTGAAATTGATGAAGTTTTCAAACAATTAAATTTGTGGAAATTTACGAAATTTGTGGAAATTTGTGGAAATTCATCATAATTTGCGAGAAATTATGGCGTTATTACAAATATGCCGGAAGGGAAAATTAAAATCCAGCAAAATCTATCTACCTATCATCAAGATCTTCCTTTAATTTCCTACTGTCCGACATATTTTGGCAAACATCAATTTCTTAACTCATTGCAATTATAATTTAGAATTTTTTGGAATTTATAATAAATCGTTTGGTATTCATAAAAAATTCTTTGGAATTCAATTTAGTACACGATAAAATATGCCGGAAGAGAAAGTTAAAATCTGGCCAAATAAGCCGGACGAGAAAATTAATATTCGTCATATTTTGCCGGAACAGAATACTCGACCTATTTTGAATGTTGATATTTTGACTTCCGATTCGAAATCAGTGACCCGAAAACCCCCCGTAAAAGTAATTTTCAGACGTATCATCTCGGTCTTACAATTTTGGTCCGCCATATTGGATCCGCCATTTCGAATTTTGACATTTTTACTTTTTATTCTAATTCGACGACCCAGGAAACCCCTTGAATACGACAAATAGTGATATTTAGATTAAGCATGACAAAATCTATTAGAATATATGTGTAACATAGATATGTAATATAATATCTGAGCACTCATGGTATCCAATAATACAAGTTTTTGTCAAAAAATGTCAAATTTAACCTAGATGTTAAAGGTAAAGAATATTTAATTTCAGCTTCTCCGTATTCTTCCTCTATTCTGTGGATATTCATCTGTAAATCTGAAGAAAAAAAATCCATCCTCTAGGTCATCTCTGTCCAAAGTCCTTCGATTTTGTCATGAAGGTTTTCACTTTAGCCCAATGTGCGGCGTCAATCGCGTTTTGTTAAAAGCGTAATGTTTTTGAGTAAAATAGAAAATGAGATGAGGAGGTAAATATGCTGTAGCTAGAAATAGTTTTGGTATGAATTGAATTTACAGTGTTAAACTTTCGTTTTTTTATAAACTTTTATGGATACACAGACATTCACTTTCAGCAATTGTTAAAAGTTGAATGGATCGTAATGAATGAATCTATTGTAAGAGTTCTATTCACGGGTGATCATACGCGAAAAGAATTTACAATGGAATCAAGACTTGTATTTTGCTAAAATATAAGAATTTCCAAATAAAAGACAATAAAAAAATATAAAGAAATGTAGCTTGCCCTTTGGAAAGTTCTATTTTATGCTGCAGTTTCAAATTGTTTACAAATTTTGAAATTAAAATTTGAAATCCAATGTATAATTTGTTTTATATCACTATTACTTCGCGAGATGGTATTTAACGTGATTATTGAATGATGATGACGTTGTTTTAAATCCTTCACTTGTACAATCTTGCTAAAAAAAGTACATACAAGGTTAATTTAGGATATTTCGTAGAATAATTGACGATGGCAAAGCTTGCGAGCACGCGAAGTATACCAACGCCTACCATGCACTTCGAACTTTGCCTTGCCCCGAAGGTGACCGTGCAACGTGTCTAAAAAGGACTTATACCCCCAAGTGCCGACGAAATAGCTATCTTAAAACTACACTGAAAGTTAAAGTTAAGTTTAGAAAAATGAAAAAGAGAGAGAGAGACCAGTGCTGCTGATTATGTCAGGCTGGTAAGGCCTGACTAATAATTTGTTTGTGGGTTCGTTGACACTAACAATGTGAAATTAAATTGAAAAATTCGCAAAACAATAATTACTCGAAAGTAAAGAAAAATAAAATAGTCTCAAGCACACGGACCCTTCATACGGACAAGAGTCACAAGTTTGAATGCATTTCACACATGTATAACGGAAAAAGTGAAATGCGTGAAAAATTGTAAAATTTTAAGCTTTGCCGAAAACCGTCGAAACAAACCGAAATTTGTATTTTGTAATAATTTGTAACTTGTGTTTCTCCTGTTTTTTTTCTTGCTGTGTATTTTTCTTTCAGGAACAAATAACATCATTCCGTAGCAGGTTTAAACTAAGGAACACCTGGATACACCGGGTGTGCCTGTAGAAAAAAAAAAAAAAATTTGTTTTGAAAATTAAAAAGAAATACGTAACCTCAAATTTTGTTTTTAAACTTAAACGAAAAGAGTTAAGTTTTCTTTCGGTCTAAATCAAATTTAAATGTACTCATAAGAATTTCGTAATACAAAAATTTGGATTTTTCGTTTTTGTCTTTTCAAAAGTGAGCCGAAGAAATTAAAGTTTAAAAATTAACAATTCAACAAGAATACAAATTTAAACAAAACAACCGAGTGCTTCCCGTCTTTCCACAAGCTTCGGAATGATTGAAAGAAACGAATAAAAATACCATTTAGTTTTTTTTCCCGACCTGTCAAAATGTTAACGAAATGACTTAAAATTTTTTTTTTAAATTTGGGTCCCGAATAAATACCTTGTCGGGCAATGGCAAGCCGTACGCGCCACCGGTAACTAAATAGGAAACTAGGCATATAGGACTCAGAAATTTCACCAAACCGTAATTCAACGAAAATTTTATAAAACTTAGAATTTTTCAAATCCAAAATTTCTTTTTGAAATCTAAACAGGAACTTTCTTTCCCACCTAGAATGTAGAAAAAAAAAATTTTGGGAATTTTGTGCTTCGAAATTAGGACAGGTCTCTCACTCGGATAAATAAAAATTCAAAATGGCGTTTTTGAAATTAGCGGAAACGGTGAATACGTACACCGAACTGAAACATTTTATAGGAGAATTAGATAATTCTGAAATAATCAAAACCCTACAAAACTTGGATTTAAGTACAGAGGGCACGCGAAAACATAAAAATGCGAGACTGCGTAAGGGGTACAAATTGCTAAAGGGGTGGCCGTCACGCGATTCCGACGTCACATCCGTCACATCGGTCACAACAGAGGCAGAAACCGACGATGAAAATAGGCGACAGCTATCGGAATTAGGCGCGTTCGGGCCGGCCCATGACTTTGACCACACTGGTGGTAGGGACAATATAGACGAATCCCAGTATGACAACCTCCGCCAACCGAACAGAGCGTACTACTCTAACGACAGTAATTCAACCACGACCTCCGCTAGAGCAATCTCGGCTCCGAGAATTAGACCGTCGGCATTCGCGCCTAGACTGGAAGCCCCTAACCTTTCCTTTAATTATGCAAACTTCTTCGGTATTCCGAAACCGTTCACAATCCCCAATCAATCTGACACTCCGTCACGATCTCTAAAACCGGCTGCCGAAAATAAATTCCCAGACCTATCGGACAAAGGCCTGCATAAATTCGGACAGGGATCACGTAACGTGTTAGAATTGCCGACAATTAGCGAAGCTTCGAACCCGCCAATGACAATCCGCAATTCCATCGAAACTACCCGACGAAAGGTTTCTCTGGGCGCACCGCCGAAGAAACTAAACTATAGGCAAAGGTTGGACCGTCATTCTGGGTTCAAGTCGAATACCGATACGGATCTGGATAATGAATTCCAAAATAATCAAAGAGAACAAAATTTCGGTCGGTATTCTACATACACCCAGCAAAGCATGAACCAACCCACAGCTTTTTTAAAGCAAAACATAAGGGATCAAAATAATGTACTCATTGAAATTGAGTCTGACTTGGAGGAGAAAAGAAGCTCATTCCTAAACAAAACCAGTTACCCGCGAAGAAGTAGAGTAGGCTTTAACATAAACTCGGGAAGGGACAGCTCTTCCGAAAGGGACAGAACGCATAGCACTACTTCATCTACTAGGCGTAGACAGAGTAATAGGGACCTAGGAAAAATTGACTTTAGTTGGAAAATAATGTTCGATGGTACAAATAAACTTAGTCCGAATAGCTTTTTACCGAAAATAGAAGACCGTAGAAAGTTGACACAAGTAACGGACGAAGAACTCCTTGCAGCAATGTCGGTATTATTGGACGGAATAGCGCAAAAGTGGTTCAGGAACCACGAGCAAGAATTTTACAATTGGCATAAATTCAAAAAAGAGTTCCTTTCCCACTTCGGCGATGACGATTTCGAAAGACGCGTAAGAGAGCAAATTCAAACTAGGACACAAGGCAAGGACGAGACGATTGACGAATACCTAACAAATATACAAAGTCTGATCGCAAAACTAGACAATGAAGTCCCAATAGTCGAACAACTTGATTGGGTTCATAGGGGATTGCGACCAGAATACCATAGGGTTATCCGTCGGTCGTACTTTCGCTCTTTCCGAGAATCGTCGCAACTAGCGAGAAGCTGGGAGAAAGAATGGAACGTTTACATGAAAGAATATAATCCCCACCTCCTCGCGAAAGTTCATTCCTACAAGAATTTGCTTACCGACCGAAATCAGACGGTAAATCGTCCAAAAAGAACCACGCAGCCGCGGTAAAAGAAACGGAAGACGGGATAGCGGCCCTAAGTACCACCGAACTTAACAAGCCCAACAATGAAAAACCGGACCCTAAAGAACAAACCGGAAACACAAAGGGCACCGGTCCTCAATCAACCCCGTCGGATGGTTTTAAGAAAGGGGGGGTTCAACAGAGTGATAACACTCCTGTTGGCAACAATAGTCCTACCAAACCCACTTGGGACCCGAATAAAGTAATTTGCCGAAACTGCAACCAAAGGGTCATTTCCGAAAGGGTTGCGCCACTCCGTGGAAACGATTTTGCTATAAATGCAAAACGGAGGGCTATACCTTCAAAGAATGCCCTAGGTGTTCGGGAAATGGGGTAACGGAGTAGTGAAAGCGGTCCCCACTACTGCCGAGACATTAGAGGCCGTCAATGACAATT
>CAKNXH010063876.1:0-66081 GCA_932178445.1 Andricus quercusramuli
ATTTTGTGAGGCTCCTCACTTGGGGTGATCGCTAGAGAGATTGATCAACAACCTGGGTCGGAGCAGTGTTGCGGAGTGAACGTGTTATTTGAATAAATAACACGAAAACTCCAGATCAATCTAAAATATCTATACCATAACACATATACCTATATACCTATCTACCATATAACGACCTACCCTACACCTACATACCTATCCCACTACTTTCCAACCGAGCAAGTCACGCCTACCCCGAAAGGGAAATGGCTTAATGGTATAATGAAATCCCACCGAAAGCACTACTTGCGAAACAATACCGACAAGTAAATTAGTATCAATATATTTTCCCCAATACCCGCGCCGTAACTTGCGACTTACGCGTTCGTTCAGAAGAATCTAAGTTTGTCTTTACTTGATTGGTGCCGTCACAGCGAAGTAATGTGGCATTTAGTCTTCTAGAGAAGTAAGTAATGCCATGCACGTTTCCAATCTACCCCTTCTCCCTGAAAATACGCATCGCAACTTGGATTTCTCTGAACGAATGTGCTCGCTTGTTCCAGCGCGGTGATTAGGAAAAGCATCGCGTTGTACAATCTACTATTATTCATTCATGTTAGAAGTAATCAAAGTTGTGAAATAAAAAAAAGTATGTATAGTAAGACATTTATAAATAGAGGTGTTTTTAATAAGAGGAATTAGTTTAATGAACTTTTTTTATTTATTTTTTTATTGATAACAAAAATGAATTTATATTGCAGTGTAATAAAAAACAAATTTGGCAGAACTATTATTGTCTCTAAATAATAAATATCAGTATGGGCACATAAAATATAATTAATAATAAATTATTATATTACATTTCCGCAAAATATTTCTTTTTGTTCACCTGAAATATCCATTATTTTTTGTATTGTATCATACAAATTATTTATTAAACTAATTCCTTTTAATGAAAACGCATCTATTCATGAATTTCTGCTATTCGTAATTGGCTCTATTTGTTGATTTCACAACTTTCATTGCGTTCAACATAGATAAATAAATATTGATACTTATGTATAAAAAATACTTGTTCCGAATGCTACACAAACTTGAAGGGCTCTCAAACATCTTTGAACCTTTTTAAGATTAACGGTCGCGAGACTATCAGTTATTTTACAAATAAAATATTTCAGTTCTTATCAATGAAATCAATTTCAAAAGTTTATAGAAACAAGAGAGAGAGCATCAATATTATTTTTTTCTCAATGTATTGCAGAAACAGTAACTCAGTATAACGACTTCAAAATATTAAAGAAAAATATATGTTTGAAGATTTGGAAAATACCAGGAATTTTGCCTGAAGCCTTGGCGGTCCTGATAGAAAATGCCTGTTATAAATGTTTGCCGACATTCGAAATCTTACGTTCGTCGTAGTCGTGTTAAATTTAAAACTTAGTTATGTAAAGGGTATTTATTATGTTGTGCGGAGTGCGACAAATGAATCCTTTTTTCAGGGAAATGTGCAATTCTAATAATAGATTATAAAAAACCATAACAAATCATTTTAATAATTATATTTATTTGAAATTGTTGAACGAAGGAGAATATTATTTTTGTTTCTGTTAATTCTTGCATCACGTTATTAACTTGATTTTTTAAGAAAAAAAGTAAGCATTTATCACTTGAACTATATATAAAAAAAATTATATCCTAACATTTTCAGAAAAAATAATATTAACATATCGCTTTAGTTCAGCATCATTATAGAGCTACTGTTGAAAGAGAAATTTGGTGGTTTAGGTACATTTCTATAATATAATTGTTTTAGGTTTCATTCTTTATTTTAGTTTTCAAATTACCAGCTGGAACAGGAGGTGCATCTGTACATGTGCCGTTAGCTATTCATGAAACGCGTACCACTTGCCCCCCTGAGATTTTGCCACAGTACGTCCGTCGTCGTCTTTCGCTAAATCACCATCCCAAGCAGGTTGCACATGTGGGTTACCTGATTTTATAAAAAAATATATTCATTAATTACTTTGAATATTTAAAAAAATCAATGACTTATAACTAGTAGATTGTATTAAATTATGGGTCTGCTAATAATTGTTCAAGAAAGTAAATGTTGAATTTTTTGTCAAACCCCCAACAATTTTGTATTAGATCAAAAAAATCATATATACTGAAAATGTAGGCTGGTTCGGGTAATATCAACATTGCGCCTCTATTGATACTTTATTTCTAGTACAAATTATATTTTATAAAACACTCCAGGAGCAGATTCAGAAGAAGTACTTCCTGGAAGGGTTCAGGGGGTATCTAAAGGTTACGCTAACCCCTTCGTTTAAAAAGCTTAAAAATAATATTTAAATCTGGACCAAGGGTACGCATCCAGACCGCCTTTGAATCTGGCTGTGTCCGCCCAGGAAACATTCCATAATTAGAAAAAAGTACTAGCAGTTTCAAACAGAATTCTCTAACATTCATTTTATATTGTGTCTTAGATTTCAAATTACCGTTTGTATTTCTCCCTAAAATCTGCTGCCTATAAGTTTTTCCGATAAAATTGGGATGTCGATACACAACCAATCCATCTGGAACTTCGATCCGTGGTAGCAGTGGGTCGGGTGGTAGAAATGTCACAGTCCCTGAAAAATACTCAATTGAAATAAATTGGAAATTGAAAAAAAATGTGTCGTCTCCCACTTTTTCTCGGCCAAGTCGGGCCTTTTTATCGTAAGTCATGGACTATGTGACACTTCTGTTTAGTTAAGGATTTTAAATTTCAAAATCGACGCCTGCATTCCATACCGCTCCACGTCGCCTTTGGTCGCTGTATAACTTCAGGTCCTATGCTTACAGGACCTGAAGTGTTACATCGAAATGATGTTTGAAACTTCTTGCGAAAATGTTTTATTGATAATAAGAATAATTCAAAGCCTTTAATTCACTGCCATAGACTGCTCGAGCAGTCTACGGAACTCTGGCAAGTCGGTGGAACCACAGATTTTGTCAAACAATCCACTGCAATATATCGTTGTACTAGCTCTATTGCATGTCTCTCATTCATTGCAGTTGTAGACATTAAAATCAATTCACGAAAAACAGTTTTATATGCAATTCAACAATTAAACAATAAATACAATTCACTATGTTCGAACTGAAGTGCCTTTCATCATAATTTTCGATTAAAGATTTCATTTCCGCATTGCAGTCAATTTAAACACTATATAGTTAGAAAAAAAACAAGACATTCTGGGCAGACTTCTGTAATATTTATTTTTGATTGTATCATAGTTTTTAACTTACTTCTTCCGGGAGGAACTAACTGCATCGTTCCAGGATGCAATTGAATAGCATCGAACCGCCTTTGTCTCACATTCCGTGTAACTGGGACGATTTGATTTTGTCGTTTTACTGGCCTTGGCAAGGGGTTTGGAGTTATCCCATTAGGATGTGGACTTGATTCTGTAAGAAGGAATGTAGGGATTTTTTATGGATTTTTTTTGTACGAACCGTAAAGTTATTTGTTAGAAATAAAGATATGCTAAATGTCATCAAAAAATCAGTTAATATTGATACGTGACTCTATAACCTCATGATGTTGTATGCCACATCGTATATTGTGTACGATATCGTAATTTGGAATTGTACATGATTTCGTTCACGGTGCCTTCGACGATTTGCAAAAATTGGTTAATTCAAAAATTGAAAATAATGATATTATGTATATTCGCCTAAGCAACCTTGACAGAGATTAGAACAGAATGACTATACGACCGTCACCTCATTTCGTTCCGTCTCTGTATCTAAAAATAAAGCCTCTTTTAATTTGGAATATTTAGAACTAAAACTTTTGCTGCGCATTAAAACAAAATGTCGATGAAAATTGAGTACGTACAATAATAATAACATATATTTTTCAGCTAGTTCTGTTTCAAAGTTGGATGCGAATTTGAATTGAATACATATGCATGTATGTATGTGTATGCTTATTTACAACAACAGAAAAACAATTTTTGAATGAAGTCGATATCTGAATGTAATATATATTTTAATATATGCTTTATTCACTCTTATATTCTGTTCTACTCACGAACAGGAATTAGACAATTCATAACAGTTATGGAGTGAATAAAAATGCAAATCTTCATTGTTTAACGATAGGGAACTGATGTTGAATATGTTTCACTTGTATACGTACTAGATATCATCTAATTACTGCCAGAAAATTATTATCTACATTTAAGTACTGGTATGGAATTGAGACAATAACGTGCTGCCTAAAGTGCATTTTCATTGCTATGAAATAGGGGAAATTCATTTACTTTCCTTGGAAATGTTAGAGTAGGAAGTGAACTAGAAATACACGCGACGATTGAAAACGAGCGACATTGGAAACGAATTTTGAACGTGCCTGACCCCAATTCTATTATTGACGAAATCCTAATTTTCGATATCTGAAATTTCGTATAGATTTTTACGAATTTTTGTAACGAAAACAATCATTTTCACAAGCAAAGGAAAAAAGTTATGGCTAAATCCAATTTCGGGGCAAGAGTCACGTAACCTCAACACCCCATCGAAGAGAAACAAGAGAAACGTTAACGTTCAAGACTTCAAATGTTAAACTTTAAACTTTAAAGAAACTTCAAAGAAACGTAATCAAATTTATGTGTTTCAATCTAATAATATGTTAGTTATCTAAAGAAACGTTAACACAGTAAATCCCAAGAACAAATTTTATCTTGAAATCGGATAAAAACGCTGCAGCACGTTTATCTACTGAAAGATAAAATTTATCTGAAGAAAGATAAAATTTATCTGAAGAAAGATAAAATTCATCTGGCGGAAGATACATTTTTTTCACGAAAATATTTATGTCAAATGCGTGAGCGTATGTAAACTGAAAAGAGCGGCTAGTTTCACCGAAATTCGGTGGGCCTAGATCCAAAATTTTCGGTGGGTCTGTGAAACGTGGAAAGGACGGTTATGTTTACTGAAATCCTCAAGGATCAACTGCCTGACTCGAGTATTTCCTTGAGAAATTTGAAAATCCTGGCGGCATTCTTTGGTTAAATCACCTTCGAAAATTACGCGACGGTCTTCTACTCTTCGCAGATATTTTGAAAATCCATTTCCCCTTATTATAAACAACACTTCATTTAAATGATTCAAACCAAAAAAAAACATTAATCTACACTTACACGATATATAGACTGCACTTAGGTTACCTTATAGTGCTTGTTTACAAATTTAAAAGTCTTCATCAGAGTCGACAGAAACTAAAGGTTCGTCCAACAGAAGTAATGGACTGAAGTTGGATGAGTGTCCTTGTCCTCCGCATCGCAGAAGCTCTAACCGGCCAGGGTTTAGAAGCCAAGTTCAGTCCTTTACTTCTGTTGGACGAACCTTTAATTTCTGTCAACTCTTATGAAGACTTTTAAATTTGTAAACAAGCACTATAAGGTAACCCAAGTGCAGTCTATATATCGTGTAAGTGTAGATTAATGGTTTTTTTGGTCTGAATCATTTGAATAAAGTGTTGTTTGTAATAAGGGGAAATGGATTTTCAAAATATCTGCGACGAGTTCAGTAAGTCAGCCCTATTGATAAGACCCTCGCGTAATTTTCGAAGGTAATTCAACCAAAGAATGCCGCCAGGATTTTCAAATTTCTCAAGGAAATATTCGAGTCAGGCCTCGAGGATTTCAGTGAACATAACCGTCCTTTCCAGGTTTTATAGACCAACCGATAATTTTGGATCTAGGCCCACCGAATTTCGGTGAACCTAGCCGCTCGTTTCAGTTTACATAGGCTCACGCATTTGATATAAATATTTTCGTGAAAAAAAATGTATCTTCCGCCAGATAAATTTTATCTTTCGCAAGATAAATTTTATCTTTCGTCAGATAAATTTTATCTTTGAGTAGATAAAGTTGCTGCAGCGTTTTTATCCGATTTCAAGATAGAATTTATTCTTGGGGTTTACTGTGTATCCATAGGATATTCATGAAAATTTACAAAAAATGCAATTCTATTTAAATTTCAGTGTTGCATGAAATTACAATGAGTTTTTCATGAACCGTAATGCAGAAAGCTTCACTAACATTTCCATGAAATTTCATGAACTTACTTCTAACAGTGCATTCGCTACTGCGAATCTTTATTTTGAAAAAATAAAAAACTTTAAAAACTTATACTTGTCACGCATTCCATTTATATAAACTTCTTTTAATCAATAGAGTCCTGAAACAATTATTCATAGATATTTTTACTAAGTAATTAGTCTTTTTCGCCTATCAAATCGGTCAATATTTCGATTAATCGAATCAGTAATTTTTTCAAATGGTTCGGGTGTATCCACAGAAGGGAGGGTGACACTTAGAAAATATCAATTTTGGGAATTTCTTTTAGCAGTAAAATGTAAAATCTTTTCATGGAATTGAGTATATTCCTTCAAGGTATCCCGCTCGCTTTCCCTGCAGCAGATTTTAGTGGATTTTCTTCACTGATGATAAGAGCCCAGTTTGTCGATTTTATTTTAGTAGACTTTTTGTAAGGCACGGATGTATTTTTCATATGAAGAAAAAATTAATACGAGCGCTTATGTATTCATGGAACCCATCAACTTTAAATGCGTTTTCCTCAAAAAGTAGTTTTCGAAGATTCAACTTCAAAAGTACACAGTACACATATGAACAATTTAATTTCACAGAAGATATAAATTTATTAAACTCTAAAGTCGTCTATAAAACAAGGAATAAGATATCACAATATAAACATATATAGCTTTTGTCACTTTGCAAAATATACACATAAATATTCTAAAGTTAGTTAAATCTAAATTAATCAAATTTATTGCTGATTTCTTTGTCGATCTATTATAATCATTGAAAGAATTGATCTGAGATTTGTTTTAATGTGTATTTTAAACACTAAATAAAAATCAAAAGTTGTAATTAATACAGTAATTCCAAAAATTTGATTTCGTCATCAAACTTTGAGATTGCATTTTAAAAATACTAGAAGAATTTGTTGATCCTAATTTAAAACTTTTTTTAAATCTAACTTCACTCCATCAAATGGTTTACCAAAAATTTCTTGTGGATCTAATACACATTTATGCAAAGGGTTTAGAGCAACTTCGTAGTCTCGTAGCAATTTCGCCAATCCAACCGCAACGAGCAGCATTCCAACGCGCTCCCCTGAAAATGATTAATTATTCATTGCTAGTCAATAAATCATATAAATATTTCAATAAAATTTAAAGTAGATTCAAAATTTTTAAATACAAACCTATGCAAACTCTGGGGCCAACTCCAAAAGGCAAATAAGTACAAGGGAGAATATCACCCTTTCTTTCCTCACTGAATCTGTCTGGGTCGTATTTTAATGGATCTTTATGAAATCTGGGATCTTCATGAAGGCCATTGAGAGCTACATAAATTGCTGTACCTTTTTCCAGTACAATGTCTGTTCCAGGAACCTAATATAAAATGTTTAATTAACAATCTACAATCTGTTTAAAAATAATTTTTAAGCTGACAATTAATTTTAATGAAAACTTACATGCAAAAATGCCTTTTCAAAAAATTAAAATTGAAGATTTTGAAATTAAAAAATTATTTATCTGATGAAATGAACGTTCTTACTTTTACATATAATAAAACAAGATTCTAAAGGCACAAAGTGAGAACATTAATTAAATAATAATATAATTATAATAAAATAATTCATAATCAACTAATTAACAGAAGATAATTAATTATAAAGTTTAGAGCGGCACATTTAGGGCGGCACGCTTCAGTCGCAAGGTTGAGTGCGCCGGTACCGCGCGTCTGAAGGACTTCGCGCTTTGCCTTCAGTATTATATTTCAAGCAAATTCTTAAAACCATTTTAGGCGAATAATGTTGTCAATAAACATTTTATTATATCTGGTGCTATTTTTCTAAAAATTGAAATCTTTCATTTTCCATGTTATTTTTCATGATTAAAACAACAACTATGCGCCTTATCAAAAAAGTCTCAAAACAATTTGTGAATTTCTTGAGATTTACAAGTTTTCTAGTTGGGTAAAAATATCTCAAGTGTGCCACTTTTATATCGATAGTTCTATTTTCAATCAATTCATACAGTTTACGATTCGTTTTCATATCAAAGTAACTGCCATAGAATATTTGTGCAAAAAAATTATCTCTTCGAAAGTTATTAACAATCAAAGTTTTTGATCATTTTTTTCAAAAATTGATTACTAGCGAACGGTTTATCGAAATTCAATAATTGAGTCATTAACATTTGTTTACGAAGTATACTTCACGCAAAAAAAATTGTTCGATAGTAAAAAAACATTTTTTTATTGTTTAAATAATCGTTTGTTTTAAACAATCGAAAATTAATTAAACTTCTCCGGCTGTGAAAGAATTCTTCCACGTTCCAGTGGATTCTACAATCTCTTCCGAAAATTTTGGTGAAAAAAAAAGTTTTTATTTTGCAGTAGTTCAAAAATTATTGATTTTTTTTTACCGCACTCCGACCTCCAGCATTGATCGAGCACGCACAATTATGTAAACAAATACATAGATCAGGCGTTTATGGGAAGAAAGTAATCGTTTATCTTTCTTAGTAACTTCAAATTATATGACTGGTAATATTTAATGATTTAGATTGGTCATTCGATATTATTTGTCCATATTATAAACAAATCTGATAAGCAAATGCATAGTTTCATCTTCATAGATAGAAAGTGATAGTTTTTCTTTCTTATCGTCTTCAAATTACATAAGAGGTGATATTTAGTGACGAATAATTGTCAATCGATATTATTTGTTTATATTATATACAAATTTTATAAAAAAATGCATAGTTTGACCATTCATAGATAGAAAGTGATCGTTTTTCTTCCTTATCGTCTTCGAATTACATAAGTGGTGATATTTAGTGACGAAGAATTGTCAATCGATATTATTTGTTTATATTATATACAAATTTTATAAACAAATGCATTGTTTGACCATTTATAGATAGAAAGTGATCGTTTTTCTTTCTAATCGTCTTCAAATTATGCAAGTGGTGATATTCAGTGACGAAGAATTATCATTTGATATTATTTGTTTATGTTATAAACCAATGTTATAAGCAAATGCATAGTTTGATCGTTTATAGATAGAAAGTGATCGTTTTTCTTCCTTATCGTCTTCGAATTACATAAGTGGTGATATTTAGTGACGAAGAATTGTCAATCGATATTATTTGTTCATATTATATACAAATTTTATAAACAAATGCATTGTTTGACCATTTATAGATAGAAAGTGATCGTTTTTCTTTCTAATCGTCTTCAAATTATGCAAGTGGTGATATTTAGTGACGAAGAATTATCATTTGATATTATTTGTTTATGTTATAAACCAATGTTATAAGCAAATGCATAGTTTGATCGTTTATAGATAGAAAGTGATCGTTTTTCTTCCTTATCGTCTTCGAATTACATAAGTGGTGATATTTAGTGACGAAGAATTGTCAATCGATATTATTTGTTCATATTATATACAAATTTTATAAACAAATGCATTGTTTGACCATTTATAGATAGAAAGTGATCGTTTTTCTTTCTAATCGTCTTCAAATTATGCAAGTGGTGATATTTAGTGACGAAGAATTATCATTTGATATTATTTTTGTATGTTATAAACCAATGTTATAAACAAATGCGTAGTTTGACTATTCATAGATAGAAAGTGATAGGTTTTCTTTCTAACCGTCTCCAAATTACATAAGTTGTGATATTTCGTGAAGAAGGATTTTGTTAAAAATAATTGATCAATAATGCAATTATAATAAGAAATTGAAATATCTCACTTTATAATCTTGTAATGCAACTCTGTCAATAATTGGCACAGCAGGATAAAGCCTCATAGTTTCAGAAATTGCCTGATATAAAAGTTTCATTCCTTGAATGCCTTCATAAGTAAATCCGTGTTTTTCCAATTCCTCTTGAATATTTTTTCTGACTTGGTCCTGAAGAATAGGATTTTTTGCCAATTCCATAAGTGTCAGTGCAATTATTACAGAACTGGTTTCGTTCCCAGCTATAGAGAAAATAACAGGCTGCGCCAAAAGTGTGTCATCGGGAATTTCTACAGAAATAATTTTTAATAAAACACATACAATTTTTGCAGTATAATTAATTGTTTGATTGAATCAAAGATTGAATTGGATGTCCTTACCGAAATCTAACTTGTCCCTCTCGTGTTTTATTCCCAATAAAAGATCAATGGAATCTCCCTGCTTGGTTCCTGATTTTTCACGCTGGTCCATCACATCCCAAAACAAAACACGAAAATAGTTTGTAGAACTTCTCAATATGCCTTTATTAAAATTACTTGTGAAATTTGAGAAAGCTGGGAAGAAAAAGTTTGCAAATAGCAAAACTGTTCTTATAATAGATTTCTTCCCAGGTTCACGACCTGCAAATAAAAAAATAAAGTATTTTTTTACAAAATAAAAGTGCTATTTTCCACAAAATGTTTTACTGAATTAGCACCAGAATTTGGTAATATAAAACGTGAGGACTTTCATACTTTTCAACCAAATGGTCGAATTTCTAAACTAAGAAGGTTAAACTTCTATCACATAAAGTTCATTTTTTATGAAAGATTGAATATTCAAGCCAAATAGACGAATTTTTTAAAGACAGTTCAATTTTCGAGAAAAATATGCATTTTTAGTCAATCACTTCCCCAAAAAAAAAAAAATTTCTATCCAATAAGATGAATTTTCAATAAAAAAGATGATTTTTCGAAAAAGAACATAACTTGTTAAGAAAATCTTAGTATTTTTCATCTACAAAGATGAGTTTGCAAACAAATAGTTGAAATTGCAAGCAAAAGGGGCCAATTTTCAATAAAATAATTGAATTTTCAACCAAATAATTACATTTTCAACCTACGAAGATGAATGTTGAACCGATTGGTCGAATTATTCTTAAACAAAAAATAACAAACTTGAACCAAAAACAATTCCATTTTTTAGTTGAATTTTAAAACCAAAAGATAAAATTTTCTATAGAAAAAGACGAATGTTCAACCAAGTACATAGTTGAATTTTCAACCAAAAAAGATTATTCCTGAACACAAAATGTAATATTTGATATTTGAACCCAAAAATATTTTTATTTCAAATAAAATACAGTCGAATTTGACCAAAGAGATGAATGCTCAACAGAAAATGTAATAGTTGATATTTCAACCAAAAAAATATTTTAATTTTAAATCAATAATAGTTGAATTCAATCAAAAAACGGAATTCTGAAAAAAAATGGTTGAATCCTTAACAAAAATAGAATAACTTCAACCCAACAGTCGCACATTTAACCAAAAAGAATAAAATTTCTACCAACAGAGATTTGGATTTTGATAGATTTAATTTTAGATTCCACCAACGGAGACCAATAGAAATTTACAACAACAAAAAATTTGTTGAAAAATTAAAAATTTTCTAACAATGAGTTGAATCTCAAACTAATAAAATTAATTTGTTATGAAACTAATTTAAATTTCAACCAAATAGTTGAACTTTCAATCGAGAAGACTCATTTTCTACAAAAAAGGACGAATTGACAACAAAATGTATACATTTTCAACCAAATCGATAAATTTTCACCTGAAAATGATCAATTTTCAACCAAAAATGTTGAACTTTTATCTAAAAGCGATTAATTTTCAATCAAAAATGGAATAGCTAAATTTTCAGTTGAAGGAATTAATTTTAAAAAGAAACTAGTTTTCAACAAAATAGTTATATCTTCAGCCAAAAAAGTGAATGTTTAACAAAGTAGTTCAACTTTCAAACAAACAGTTCAATTTTCAACCAAGAAAGATGAATTCTCAATGAAAAATTTAATAGTCTGAAGTTTCAACTAAAAGCTATCAATATTCAAGCAAAAATGGAATAGTTAAATTTTTAATTCAAAAAAATAATTTTTAGTTAAAACCTATCAATTTTAACCAAAAATGGTACAATTGAATTTTCATTTAAAAATATTACTTTTCAACCAATCTTAAACCAGTTAAATGTATTTTTACTAACATAGTTCAACTTTCAATCAAGTTGAATTTTCAACGAAAAAATCATGAATTTTCCAGGATGAATTAAATAATTTATAAATTTAATAGTTTCAATTCAATAGTAATTTTGAACCAAAATTGGATTAGTTCAATTTTCAGTTAAAAACATACATTTTCAATAAAGAAAAAAAAACGAATTTTTATCAATAAAGTTAAATCTTCATTAAATAGTCGCATATAAATAAATTATAGAAAATAAATTTAAAAAACGAACTTTCATTTTGATGATTATGTATCATGTACAACTTACTATGTTGGAAAAATTCTTGATCATTTCCAAACGAATTGGTTCTCACTCCATAAGCAAGGGAAGATATAACATCCGTGACGTATCTAGTAGAGACATTCTGCGTGTCAACATTTTTGACTTTTTCAGTCTCGGTAAACTGACCACCAAGAAAATTCATCATATTTTCCGAAGATTCTTTCATTAACGAGAAAACTTTTTTTTGCTTTCCACTGGAGAAAGCTGGCGAAAGCTTCATTCTTAAATATTTCCACTCAGGATTGTTAATCGAAAAGAGACCAGTGCTACCAATAAGATCTTTGGTTTTTTCATTGTTAAAATAGCGGTTCTGAAAGATTTGAAAATCCTTCACGAAAACTTGTTTTATCAGCTCTGGATCTCTCATCAGGAGAAATGGTTTATGCATTATGTAAATTCCAATGAATGGCTCATCTCCTGCTTCTTTGTGGAGTGTACCGAGGAGTTCACCAACAGAAATTCGACCAAGAATTGCATCTTTAAAGTTTCCAAAGAACCAGTGAGTGGGTGGCGAAGGGATTCCTCTTCTTTTCCAATAACTTAATTTATATTTGATATAAAAGCATACAGATATCAAAATAAATATGAAAACACCAAGTACATTCAGGAAAATCGACGAACTGAGGAAGAACATTTTAAAATGTAAACCTTGACGCAAATGATTCTCTATATTTACTGTGGATCGTCTATATACTATTGAGGATTATTATACCTACTCGGCGAGCATTTTCTTTATCTAATTTTCAGTGAGTGAATCACTTCAAGATAAGTCGAAAGAATGGACTTCAATCATTGTCATCAATTCCTGAACACGTACATGATGTCGAAGGGCAGGCAACTTAATACAATAGTTACACTATGATATTTCAACCAAGAAGGGTGAAATTTCATTAGACAAAAAATGATTTTTGAAATCAAAAAAACCAATTTTCAACAAATAAAGATTTTTCAGTACTGAAAGAACAAAAAAGTTCTCCTAAATTGTCGAACCTTAAAGCCAAAAGACGATTTTTCTGTACAAAAATGGAATTTTCAACTAGAAAAATAGGCATTTTTAGCAAAAATTCAATTTTCAACAAAATAGTTAAATTTTCAGCCAAAGAGATAAAAGCTTCATTAAAAAAAAAGTTTAACAGAATAGTTAAACTTTTATCCATGCAGATGAATCTTCAATTAAAAAAGATCAGTTTTCAACTAAATAGTCCATTTTTAAACAAAGAAATGAATTTTCAATTAAAAATATGAATCTTCAACATGAAATGATTTCACAACAAAGTGGTTCAAACAAAATTTTCAAACAAAATAGTTTAAATTAGAAGTAAATTTTCTACGAAGATACTTCAATTTACAACCAAAAAAGACGAATTTTCAATAATAGCAGTTGAAGTTTCATACAAAAAGGATAATTTAAAAAAAAATTATTTAATTTTCAATCAAAGATGCATTTTCATACAAGAAAGATTAATTTTCTACTAAAACAGATGATTTTTTGAATCAGAAAGACAAATATTAAAAAATATAGAAGAATTTTCATCTAAAAAATATTTGCATTGATTTTTCAAGACAGAATGTGATTTTTTCTCGAAAGGTAAATTTCCAACCAAATAGTTGAATTTTCAACAAAAAAGTAGATTTTTGGACCAAAAGAATGACTTTTTAACAAGTTTATTGAATTTTCAACCAAACAGTTTCATTCTTATCAAAGAAAGATGAATTTTCTACTCAGACAGATGAATTTGTTAATAAATAGATGAATTTCAAAAAAAAATAGTCGAATTTTCATCCAAAAAAGATTTCAGTTAATTTTTCAACACAAAATATGAATTTTTCTCAAAACGTAAATTTTCTACAAAATAGTGGAATTCTCAACAAAACCGTATAGATTTTCGGACCAAAAAGGATGACTTTTCAACAAATCTTTTGAATTTTCACCCAAACACTTCCATCTTATCCAAGAAATATGAATTTTCTACCCAGACAGATGATTTTTTAAATACAAAAGATAAATTTTCCAGAAAAATAGTCGAATTTTCATCCCAAAAAAATTTCAAGCGATTTTTCAACCAAACAGTTGCATGCTTATCCAAGAAAGATGAAATTTCTACTAAAGCAGATGAATTTTGAAAGCAAAAAGACAAATTAAAAAAAAAATAGTGGGATTTTTATCCAAAAAAACATTTCAATTGATTTTTAAACACCAAAATATGAGTTTTTTTAAGAAGTTAAATTTTCTACTAAATAGTGTAATTTTCAAGCGTAAAGATAAATCATTTAAAATACCGTTTATCAAATACTGTAAAAGACATTTCAATTCAAACTTTTTTCAACTTACAAGATTTGAGTCTTAATAAATTGAAATATGAAAAAAGAAATAAATGTATTAAAAAGTTTAAAATTATATTATTCATAAATTGTAATGTTTTTAATAACACATAAACAACTAAATTTGGTTCACTCCAAAAATATGTTGTTTCTCTTCTAAAATAACCAAAATTGAAATGTCTTGGATGATTTAACAAATATCACTACAGGTAAATTTAAAATACATATTCTTCATTATAATTGTTTTTATTTTATTTTATTACACGTATATTATGTTAATTCAAGTTATGTATTACCTTGAAGAAGGCCTGCAACAAGGTCGAAACGTACGTAGGTTTAACGAAATTGACGAATAAAAGCTTGATTCTTGACAACCGAATCCACTATTATTTTTACTGGACCATGACCAAAATAATACATTCTTATATGAATTGACTTCATTATTGATAAAAACGGTCTAAAAAAATTTCACAGTGTGGATAATATTCCAATCACTGAACACAGATAATTCTGTAAATTCTGTTAAAAACGTCGTGTTATTGTTTAAATAATTTTTATTAGTTCAAGCAGTTTTTCAATAAAAAATGTGGATCAGTAATATAATAGTACATTGTGCGCCAAGGAACTTAAGTCGGTCATTATACGCCGCGTGTGCGTTTGCAATACAAGTCGTAGACGAGCGCGAAGCGCGAGGCGGAGACGAGTATTGCAAACACACAAGGCGTAATGACCGACGTAGTTCCATGGTGCACATTATACTTTATACACCAAGGGCATAATTTGCAATTTTTATTGCCCCGATTATCATGTATCACAGGGGAGGTCCGACGTAGCGAGTCAAATCGGTCCAATTCACTTCTAGCGCTGGTCAACAAGATTTTTACTGAGCCGGTTGATATTTGCTCTTGTTAAAAATTTTGAAAAATATTTAAATTTTGGATATTTTTGAAAATTTGAAATTTTTTGGGGGATTTGAGTAATTTTTGAAAATATCTATAATTTTCAAAAATTTCTTGAATTTCCAAAAATATTAAAAAATTTCAAAAATGATCAAAATTTGAAAAATTTTCAAAAATTTTAAAAATCTTGAAAATTTCTTAAATTTTCAAAAATTGTACAAAATTCTATAATTTTCAAAAATTTTCGAAATTTTCAAATTCTCAAAATTTTAAAAAATTTCCGAAATTTTCAAAAAAATTTCAAAAATCCCCCCCCCCCCACTCCCCCCCACCCACACCCGACACCCCACTGTACCTCCCCTTTTATCTGTAGGTTTATCATGTACGATAAGTATTTCTTCAATGCTCCAATGATACGCGGACTATAATGGATAGTGGATAGTGGTGGGAGCAGTACAATAATGGCTCCATTATTGTACAGTACAATAATGAGGCCATTATTGTACTGCTCCCACCACTGACCCATAAAGGGCTACTTAAGTTCCTGAAAAGAGGCACGTAATACGCCCGAATCATGCCTGCGGTGTATAAAATATTAAACATGGAATTATCTTCGTAAATATATTTTAATATATATTGTTTTCTGTCTTCCAGTATGTCAAATTAATATTCATAAGACTGTATAATGTTAATTAAATATAATCTGAATCCATTTCATATGCAGTCTAATTATGAAGAAATATGAAGAAAGCAATGATCAATACACTTTTATAATTCAAATTTTATTATGACTTTGATGATTTATTTAATGATGCGCCAAAGAAGATGTAAACGATCCATACTCAATTTGAAGGAAATTTGAAAAAAAACAATAATTAATTATATAAACAATAACATAAAGTTTTTACCAGAATTTATTACTCCTCGAAATCATTTAATATTATGTTTAATTCAGAAAATACGATTTAAAAATATTTTTGGAAAAGTAATTGTTTAAACAAATTATATTTGTTTAAGCAATTCAAAAATGATTAGTATATTCTTTCTATACACTATACAGTCAGAAAAATAATTATATGCATTTCATTTTATTTAATTTTTTTTAAGTTATCGAAAAAAACTGCTTTAGCAAATCAAAATTGTTTAAACAAATAGAAATTTATCAAACATTAAAAGGAATGTATCAAAATTATATAATTATTCAACAAAAAGTATCATAGCATACTAATTTGAAAAAAAACTGGACATCTCTTGGTCAATTTTTTAGAAAGGGCCTAGCCGGTTAAGCATGTAATATCTGCCCCCGCACGTATCAAGTTCAAATTAACGTCATAGTTTCATGCCCATGTGTAGTATAATTTCCCCCAATGATAACCTTAAAATTGCATTTTTGAGTGACTTATGGAGGGGGAAAGAAAAATCAAAAAAGTGGGTTTTCTCGAAAACCACTCAACCGATTTTGTTGAACAAAATATATGTTACATACATCAATGAGAGTAACGCAAACAAAAAATATGGAAAAATTTTGATAAAAAATATGACCAAAACAAAATGTTTGAATTTTTCAAAAATTTTTTTTCATGTGATATTTTGGAGATACACCTACCATTTTTTCTCAAAAATATCTTCAGATTATCAGCTTTAACATATATTTTTGCTGAATTTTTCGTGGAGGTATAACATGAGTAAAAAAAATAAAAACCATGCATGCAGGGCTACGCTCATACGGCACCCTCCCACACGGCTGCGGAATGCTATACCATCAAGCGGCTCAATCTATTTTTATGAAAAAAGTGTCATCAATATCAACGAGACCATTAAAAAAAAATTCTGTTGAAAAATATATCTCTTCATTTTCTCGCAGGAAAATCCTTACGTTATCTGCTTTAACATATATTTTTCCAATTTTTTTGTGGCGGTATATATCATGACTGAAAAAATCACACACGCAGCGCTGGCCAGTGCTACAAAGGACTGAAATCGAGAAAAAAGACAAAAATATATGTTAAAGCAGATAACGTAAGGATTTTCCTGCGAGAAAATGAAGAGATGTATTTTTCAACAGAATTTTTTTTTAATGGTCTCGTTGATATTGATGACACTTTTTTCATAAAAATAGATTGAGCCGCTTGATGTTATAGCATTCCGCAGCCGTGTGGGAGGGTGCCGTATGAGCGTAGCGCTGCATGCATGGTTTTTATTTTTTTTACCCATGTTATACCTCCACGAAAAATTTAGCAAAAATATATGTTAAAGCTGATAATCTGAAGATATTTTTGAGAAAAAATGGTAGGTGTATCTCCAAAATATCACATGAAAAAAAAATTTTGACAAATTCAAACATTTTTTTTTGGTCATATTTTTTATCAAAATTTTTTCATATTCTTTGTTTGCGTTACTCTCATTGAGTCACTCAAAAATGCAATTTTAAGGTTATCATTGGGGGAAATTATACTTCACATGGGCATGAAACTATGACGTAAATTTCAACTTGATACGTGCGGGGGCAGATTTTACATGCTTAACCGGCTAGGCCCTTTTGAGAATAAACAATAAGTAATTGTTTCAATAATTACCTAATGTTTCCAAAAAAAAGTACTACCTCAAACAATGACAAAATATTACATTTCAATCAGAAAATACGATTATTTTTTACATTTTTTGGGAATAAATGATTGATTAAACAATTTACATTTGTTTAATCAATTGAAAATTGTTTAAAAAGTCATGGGAAATATTCAAATTGTCCATTAGTAATTATATGTATGAAAAAGACGACGGAAATTGCTAAAAAGTAACAATGATACGTAAAAATGTAGTTTTTTGATTTTGGGGTCATATTTGGGGCGCTGTGAGGGGGAGGGGGTAAGAGGGGTTAAAAATAAAAGTTATTAGTATGCTTTTATTTCATAGGTGCTCCTCTTCAATCCCTAAAAAGTTTTGCACCTTCCGATCAAACCCTGAAGTATAAGTTCAATTTTTCGAAAATCCAAAATTTCCCCATGTTGTTCAAATGGGATTTTGAAGTGCCCGGTGGCACGTGTTAATATTCGAAATTCAAATAAAAAAAAATTAGGGATTTTTTTTCTCCGGAAATGGAAACTTTTTTGGGGGGACTTGCCCTCTGGGGTGAAAAAAAAATTTGCAATGCATTTTTGGACCACCCCATTGTACAATTTCGATTAGTGTCGAAATTAATACGTCTCAGACTCTCTCTCTCTCAAAATATTTCAAGATATAATAAATTTTTTATGAATTTTAATAATTTTCTTATATAATAAAATATCTCAAGATATGTATAAGTTTTATATTACTACGTTTTCTAAATGTAAAGCAGCCGCAAATGCATAATGTTCACATTAACAATAAGCGAGATTTGTATCGAATTAGTGCGACTAATCCTTTTACAATTATTTACTATTAAAAAATAATTTGAATCTGAGATGCGTCGATAATTAAAACGTACATATTTGTATGAAAAATATTGAATAATATACTTCGTTATTCATACTTTCTAATAAAATAATCAACAATGTGATTTTGAATTACCAAAAACTTAAATAAATGGTTAATTGCAATAATTTATACCCTTTTTTGTCCTCTTCTGCAAAATTGAAGTTATGTAAAACGGATGACTTTTAAATATTTATTTGGGTTCAATAATTACATGTTATCTACAAAAATGCAGATGCCTTAAAGCAAAATTAAATTTTTTAAATAATGTAGGTATTATCATATCATCTAGTAATCCAGTCAAACTAGACAAAATAGCCATTTGTTCGAACACCATAATATATATCCTGTATTTTTTTGCTTAGATTGTTTCTCACAAGTAAGATATAACAATGTAAGAAACTTTTTTGTAACGCATAAAAAAAACTTTAATTTTCCCATGGACAATTCAGTAGACATAAGTAGACATAACAAATAAGTTAATTTTCAGTGAGAGCATTTGATCAAAAGATAATTTTTCACAAAAACTAATCAAATTTTTCCTTTTTTTAAACACAAATTGTGAACACAATTAGTTTACGTACATCAGATTCGACAAAATGCATTACGCCATTCGACTTTATTTTTAAGTAAGACTAAAATCAAATTCAAAATCCCATTTAACGTCCAATAATCAAGTCAATGTACAGAATTCCTGAAAATGAAACAATAATTCAACGATCAAATTTGGACAATCACCACAAACTTCTCCTATTGGATGATATGTTTTTCTACTTAATTTGTTATTTTATTTTATTTCAGCATGTTTATTTTCATTTAAAAAATTATTTTATTACTAAAAATTAATTTTTTTGACACTATATTATTAACAATAAAACAGTGCAAATACTATTTCATGCGAAGATCAGGATATTTGGAACAAGCTGATCGATATTATATATGACACTAAGACCAGCCCCCACCACCCTATATATAGTGTCCCTTACGTATGTTTTGCTGTTGGATTTCGAGGCCGCGCTCGATCTATGCGATAAAGACAGACAGTGACTTTGTGTTCTTTTTGCCTTGTATTTTCGACTTTTCACGACTTTTAAAAATACGCAAGTCCATTTCCTAATAGAAATTGTTTAAAAAATCCATTTTTTATTGCAAATTATGAAAGAGCACAGTATTTTTACCCTAATAGTGCATATAGATTATTCAAAATATTATTCGATATTAGAGTTCTTTAGGCAAACAGTTTTTCTCGATTTTCTCAGTTCGAGTGAAATCGGACTTATGTATCTTTTTAGTTTTACGGCAGTATATATATATATTGTTTCATCTCATCAATAGACTTGAGGAATCTTGAGAAATTGAACGTTACAGTACAATGTGAAATAGAAGAATGCAACGAGGATTTCTCAGAAGCTAGTCTGCCATTCAAATTAAACGGATACGTAAGGACAATTTTAATCGAACTGAGAAAATCGAGAAAAACTATTCGCCCAAAGAACTCTGAGATCGAATAAAATGTTGGATAATCTAGATACACTATTTCGGTAAAAATAATGTGCTCTTTCATATTATGCAATGAAAAATTTATTTTTTAAACAATTTCTATTAGAAAATGGACTTGCGTTTTTTTACTAGTCGCGAAAAGTCAAAAATACGAGGCAAAAAGAACACAAAGGCACTTGCGGACAATGCCTTTATCGGAAAGCTCGAGCACGACCTCAAAATATGCGGAATAAGAGTAGGATACAGGATGAGGGAGTTTTCATAGATCACGATTTGACGAGAAAGGAAAGGGATGTACAGAGAATGCTGTATGACGGGGCGAGGAGGGAGAAGAGAGAAGGGAGATCGGGGAAGGTAGGATATACAAAAATAAGAGTAGACGGAAAGATGTGGGTGTGGGATGAGGAGAGAGAGGTATTGAAGAAAGTGCAGGGGGGTTTGTTTCGTAGGAAGTAGGGGGGTGCGGGTAACGCAGGGTAGAGGAGTAGTGAAGGTGCTGTACTGGAACGTAGCAGGGGTAAAGAAGAAGGACGAGGAGTTCTGGCGGTATATCCAGGAATTTGATGTTGTTGGACTGGTAGAGACGTGGGTAGAAAGGAAGGAATGGGATAGAATAAGAGCCAAAGCTACCAAGGGGGTATAGGTGGAGACTTCAGGAGGCGGTCAGAGTGAAGAAGAAAGGAAGGGCCAGTGGGGGAATTATAACCGGGGTTAGAGATGGATTAGAGGAAAAAGTTCATGGAGAGGAAGAGGGGGAGGGAGTGCAAATGAGGGAAATAAAAATAGGAGGGATAAAGTGTAAGTTTGTGACAGTGTACAACAAGGATGGGATGGAAAGAATTAAAGAAAGAGTGGAAGACCTGCTGGGCGAAAGAGAAGAGGGTATGGTGGTACTGGGTGGGGACTTTAATGTGAGAATGGGGAGCGAAGGGGGACTTTACAGGGAAGGGGAGAGCTTCGAGAGGAAATCGAAGGATAATGTGATAAATAAGGAGGGGGAGCTTCTAAGGGACTGGATGGAGGATAGAGGGTGAGCAGTGGCGAATGGTATGGCAAATGGGGACGAAGAGGGAGAATACACATATGTAAGTAAGGTGGGGGTATCGGTGATAGATTATGTGGTCATGAGTATGCAAGGATGGGAGGAGACGGAAAAATTCGCAGTAGATGGGAGGGTGGAATCAGACCATCAGCCATTGAGTCTGTGAATAAGAGGTGAGGGTGGCAGAAGACAAGGCAGGGAAGAAGTCTCGATAGGGGAAAGGGTGACCTGGACGAGGGAGGCGGTGGAGAAGTATCAAGAGGAGCTAGGAAAGGTACGCTTTGGAGGGGAGTCGGTGGAAGAGATGTGGGAGGATCTGAAAGAGAAGGTGAAAGGTTGTGTGCAAAAGAAGGTATTCAGAAAGAAGAAGAAAGGAATGGTGAAGCCGTGGTGGGATAGGGAATGTAAAAAGATGAAGAGGAAGTACAAGAAGTGGAAAGAGGGTAATGCGAGAAGGGAGGAGTACGTAGAAATGAGGAAGTTGTTTAGATTGGTGTGTAAGAAGAAAGAACAGGAAAAGGAGAAAGATCTGGAAGAGGAGTGAGCAAATGTTAAGACAGAAGGGGACGTCTGGAAGGTAATAAATAGGTTAAGGAAGCGTAGGGTGGGGGTTAGCGAGAAGATAGGGAGTGAGGAGTGGAGAGAGTTTTTCAAAGAATCATTCCAGGGCTCGGATTCAAGGAAGAAGGATGGGGAAGTAGAAGAACGGGGGAGGCAGAGATGGAGGAGTTGAATGACGAGGAGATAGAGAAGCAGATAAGGAAGTTGAAAAGGTCAAAAGCAGCAGGGCAGGATGGGGTAGAGAACGAAGCATGGCTGTTTAGTACACAAGAGGTTAGGCAGAGGCTGAAGGAGGTAGTGAAGAAAGTATGGAGGGGCGAGGGATTCCCAGGAGGGTGGAGAGAAGGGCTAATAGTGCCACTGTATAAGAAAGGGGATAGAGATAGGCAGGAAAATTATAGAGGGATTACGCTAATGAATACGGCGTATAAGGTATACGCGATGGTGGTGGCAGAGAGACTGCGGAAGGATGTCGAGGGGAAAGGAATATTTCCGGAGACGCAGGCGGGATTTAGGGCGGGTAGGAGTACTATCGACAATATCTACGTGCTGCAGCACGTGGTGGATAGAGAATTAGCGAAGAAGGGGACGAGAGTGTACGCGTTTTTTGTGGATCTCAAAGCCGCGTTTCCATCGTTGGATAAGGGGAGGTTGTGGGAGGTTCTGGGAGGCACTGGAGGATAGGGGAGTAGAGAGAGGCCTAATTGAAAGGGTAAGGGAGATATATGAAGAGACCAAAGACAAGGTAAGAGGAGGGGAGGGGATTTCCGAGGGATTCTGGATGGATAGGGGTCTAAGGCAAGGGTGTCCACTTAGCCCAACGCTTTTTGCGATTTTAATTGCGGATATGTAAAGTAAGCTGGAGCCCGGGTGGTAGGAGGAGTCAGGATAGGAGGGGTTAGAATTTGGTCACTAGCGTATGCAGATGACATAATGTTGCTGGCAACCAGCGAGAAGGCCTTACAGGAGATGATGAAGAGGTTGAGATGATACCTGGATGAAAAGGGATTTGAGCTGAATGCGGAAAAGTCCAAGGTTATGGTGTTCAGAAAAAGGAGGGGGAAGGGATAAGCGAAGGGAGTGGAAGTGGAAGGGAAAGGAGGTACAGGAGGTGAAAGAGATTGTGTACCTGGGCTTCATGTTTCGAAGGAATGGGGGAGTGGATGGTCACATACAAGAGAGAGTGAGGAGGGCAAATGTGGTGATGAGGCAGGTGTGGGGGTTGGGAAAGAAATTATTTGCAGAGGAATTTGGAAGGAGAATGAAATTGTTTGATTCACTAGTGATGAGTGTGCTATTGTATGGGGTAGAGGTGTGGGGGTGGAAGGAAAGTGAAGAGGTAAATAGAACGCAGGAGAGGTATGTAAAGTGGACCCTGGGGTTGGCAAGGAACACGCCTAATTATATTGTCAGGAGGGAGACGGGGAGAACAAGTGTAGGAATTCTAGCAGGCAGCCGGGCGTGTAAATATGAATAGAAATTTTTGGAAGAGGGGGGGAAGTAGGCTGGTTAGGGAGTGTTGGTGGGAGAAGGAGAACAGGGGAGGGGGTGGGAAGATGGAGGCGGAGAGGGAACGGTATGTTAGAATGAATGGACTGCAGATGGATGAAGTGAGAAGGATGCACGAGGAAGGAAGGAAGGTTTATGAATTGGTTAAGCAAAACAGCATTGAGAGAGAGAAGACAGAAGGGGAAGAGAGAATAAGAGAGTCAAGATTTAACGGGAACTATGTGTGGATTATGCCAAGGGCAAGAGTGGAGCACTGGCTGGAGGAGTGCGGGGAGGTGGAAAGAAGTGAGATAAGCATGGAGGCACTGTTGCATGAAAAGGGGGAAAAAGGGCAGTAGCATGGGTGAAGGGAGTGGTGGGTAAGATGGAGATGAAGAGAAGGAAGGAGGAAGAGGAGTGGAGAAGGAAAGATTGTAAATATGAGAGAAAGTAGATATAAGTAAGATGTAAATATTGTAAATAGTAGATAAGTAATAGGTATTAGCTGCGAAAACAGAGGTTGGCAAGCGAGGCAATGCGAAAAAGTAGGGACATGCGAGCGAGGCGAGGCGAAGCGAGGAAGGCAAGGCGATACGAGCGTGCGGCTCAGAGATAAGGAATGGATGGATGTTAGTTTTTAATGGTTAGTTTTAAGTAAATTCTGTAAAAAATGGATGTGTAAGCAAGTCAATTTTTTAAGGCCAGCAGGCTGAAAAATAAACGTTTATCTATCTAACAAAACATACGTAAGGGACACTGTGTGTTCAGCGGCTGTTCCGAACTTACTCGAACGATCGTCGCTAATGTATAGCCGAATTTAGTCGGGACTTATTTCCCTTGGATTTCCGATCAGAGTCCGAGCTATTTCACAAGGCTAAAACATACGTAAGGGCAAGCGACTCTTTTCGTTTGTAAATTCGCTCCGCACTCGGTCTTACGAATCCAACGATACCAAAAACTCATTTTTCATAAAAATGTCACTTATGTATCTTTTTAGTTTAGACGGCAGTAGTGGCGGTTATCAGATTTTCGAGCTCAAGGCGTACAAAGATTTGCGAGAAGATTACCAGAAATTTTCTTTCCTGGGGAATAAGAAAAAAAATGCCAAAGAATGTCACAGCATGGTGAATCCTCCGCTCTTCACTGAAGATGATACAATGTGTGTCATCGAAAAATGTGTGGTTCCCGAGCTGCACATTTTAAAATAATTTATGCCAGGACAGAAATATGTGGCGACAAATAGTTTATAAACAGAGTGACAATAGAGTGAATGATGCCTGAAACAAAGACCTTGGATACTAATGGGCCCAAGTGGGGAACCATACATAATAATTTTGTGAGGCTCCTCATTTGGGGTGATCGCTAGAGAGATTGATCAGCAACCTGGGTCGGAGCAGTGTTGCGGAGTGAACGTGTCATTTATATAAATAACACGAGAACTCCAGATCAATCTAAAACATCTATACATAACACCTACATACCCATCCACCCTATACCCATATACCGATCAACCTCATACCTATATACCTATTTCACTACCTTCCAACCGAACAAGTCACGCCTACCCCGGAAGGGAAAAGGCCTAATGGTATGATAATAATAATAATATGAACCATATATTTTGGGATGAATTAGTTTCCCTGATTAGAGAAGAAAAGGCGCTACTCTGGCCAATTAAACTCAAGTTGGTTGCGAAAACTTACCATGGGAAAATTTTCGAGGGCAATGCATGCAGAACGTAGTTAAAACATGCATATCAACCTAATGGCCAAGAGATTTACCAAGATGTTGGAATCCTGGCGCTGGTTCCGTTCATTGCAGCTATAAAAGCAATGGACAAGATTGTGACATGCTGCTTTTCTACAAAAGATGTCGGATCTGACTTGGAAAAGCATGTGAGTGAGCTTGCCAAGGCATTTGAGAGCACAGGAGTCTTGACTTATTTTAAACACAGTTTTCAATTCTTGAATGGAGAAGGATTTGGCTTGTGGTCAGAACAGCCGGGTGAATTGGCCCACCGTGAATTCATAAAGTATTGAGAAAAGTATAGAATAAACATGATTGATGATCCGACATACTTGGAGAGATTGAAAAATGCGGTTGTCCACTTTTCATCTCGACATTTGTAAATTAAATTAAAAACATGTATTTTTAATAAGTATTTAAATAAATAATTACAAATTTTTGCGATGAACAAAAGATTCCGCCATTGTAAATCATTTACAACAATGAGGCCTGAATAAATTCCAAATAAATTCATTATAAATCGATTTCAATCGGCCTATATTTAATGAAAACTAAGTGGTAATATGCAATATTTTGATATTTTTTAGCTTTGTTTAAAAATTGAGATATTTTTCTCACTTCAGCAGATAGGATTTTAAACTCAATGGATTTTAAACCTTTGGGGGCCAAATAGCATGAATTTTTTGATGATATTCTCAATTCTATCCGTGATACTGAATTCAGGTTTGTTCTTGCGGCACTTAAATTTCATGCAACAAGCAGCGCACACTTTCAATCGATTAGCTTTCATGATCACACATAATTCTCGATTCTCATTATGCTCAAAGGTTTGAGTTTATGCATCATATTAGTGGAAATGTGAAAGAAGGCAGTCATTCTTCATTTGAATCCTTATAACTAGAACCAAAAATATGTTTATTTTGTAAAGTATTTAAATAAATGGTTACAAATTTCCACTATAAACAAAAGATCTATCCATCATAAATCCTTTACAACTAATAGGATTGGATAAATTCATTATAAACCGATTTGCATCGGCCTATACTTGATACAAATTAAGTGATAATGTTCAATATTTTGATACTTTTGACTTTTCCTTAAAAATGGAAATATTTTTCTTACTTTAGAAGATAGGATTTCAAACTCAATGGATTATACAGCTTTGGGTGCCCAGGAACAAATTCCCGTTGCCCATTTTCTTTGTCATTTTGGACAAACCTGTCTGAGATTCAAGCCCACCGTGTCCATAGACTTATTATCTGTTTGTCGGAAGGCCTAAGGTTCATTCACACCAATATGTCACACGATGTTTTTCAGATGAGATAGTAAATCTGGTTTTCCAAAGCCGCATCAATCTCTCGATGCACCTTACGATGTCTAGATGAACTTCGAGTCTTTCAAAAAACAGATGATAAGGCAATGTGAGGTTGAATCAAAAGCTTTCCGGTAGTCATTCCAGGCCATCGATAGGCAGTAATGGTAGGATGCTGCATCTTTGCAGGCACATCTATTGATTAGCAGGTTCCCCTGACATCCTGCAATGCCTTTTTTGAGCAGCGTTGTTCATACATCTCTCGCCACACAGGTCTGATTGTCAGAACAATACTGTGATTTAGGATAGCTCTAAAAAACTAATGCAATGTCTTCAAACAAGTTTTTGCTCTGCAATTCTTGGGATCAGACAAGTTATCCATTTTCGGGAGGAGCACTGTGCGTCCTTCCATCAACCACTCCGGAATAGGCTCTTCCAAATTTAGATATGAGATGAATATGCGTGCCAGATACTGTTGGGTTGAAGGAAACTTCTTCCACCAAATGGTCCTAATATCATCTGGACCCGGAGCGGAATAGTTCTTCATACCTCTTAATACTTTTTTCACCTTGCCGTCATGCATTCGATTGTTTTGAACTGCACCTACAAATGTTTGTTGTTATTATTATTCTGCCGTCAAAACTAAAAAGATACATAAATGACAGGATTATGAAAAATGAGTTTCTGGTATCGTTAGATTCGTAAGAGAAAGCTGCGTCTAATTGTGTAATAAAAATTATTAATATTCTTTGCGAAAAACGATTTTTTATAAATGAGAAAAGTCGAAAAAATAAAAAATACAATATAAAAAGATACGCAAAGCACAATGCGTGCCCTAAAATTTGTATAAGGCGTGTAATACGTCATCGGCATACAAATAAAAAAGAACCTACAGAATTTTGTGTTTTTTTCCTTGCAAAGGTGACTGAGTGTGGAGCGAATTTACAAACGAAAAAAATCGCTTGCCCTTAAATTTGTTTTAGACTTGTGAAATAGCTCGGACTCTGATCAGAAATCCAAGGGAATAAGTCCCAGCTAGATTGGGCTGTACACTAGCGAAGATCGTTCGGGTAAGTTCAGGACAGCCGCTGAACACACAAGTATTCCTTACGTATGTTTTCTTGTTGTATTTTGTGTCCATCGCAAGTCCATTTCATTATAGAAATTGTTTGAAAAATCAATTTTCCATTGCCAAATATGAAAAAGCACATTATTTTTGCCCAAATAGTGTATCTACATCATTCAAAATTTTATTCGACATAACAGTTCTTTGGGCAAACAGTTTTTCTCGATTTTGTCAATTCGAGTGACATTGGACTTATGAATCTTTTTAGTTTGTACGGTAGTATCGTTCCCACGAGCAGCTAGGAAAAAGAGTTCGTTTATAGTTGTAGAGCAGTGCATGCAAGGACAAGACTGCATACTCTGAAAGGACGCTCGGTATGTCAGAGTCACCGTTTAAGACACCTCACCCAGTTTCCATTCAGCTTTCGGCAGGTTTTTTACACCTCCGCTTAGGAGTTATTTCTTCGGGACCACCCCTGGACAATTGTCTGCGACTGATTATGAATTATTGTAACCATATTCAGCAGAAACCCTTGGTACAGGTACCGTCTATCCGCAACCAGACTAGCTTCCAACTAGCTTATTGGAAAAGACACCTTTTTACGTTTAATCAGAAAATTAGTCATTTATAGGGAAACTGAATTGTACTTCAAGAATATGCCAATTTTTTGAACAATTAATTAATAATTAATAATTAATAAATATCTACGTTACTCAGATATTACTACTCCATTATGTAACAAATTCGTATTTTTTAACATTTTTTTTGTTTAATCAATTTTCTTCTAAGAAGTGCTTGAAATTGATATTTTCATGTAATTAATGCAGTAATTTGTCATTGTGAAGAGAAAATTTTTTGTGGAATCCATTTTCCATTTGTTCAAATATTTTATTAAATCTTAATTTTACATTTTTTTTTTTTAATGAGATAAAGAATCTTTTTTTTTTTTTGAAATTTTGTTAAGTGTCGCTTATTATTACATATTTAAATGTACCACAAATTTATTGAAAAATTAATATTTGTTTAAACGATTTTTTTAATATTGATCATGAAAAAAAAACTTTCTTTCAGCTTTCAGAGGAGCAATAATTCTGAGAGAGTAATTCAAAGAGAAAAAATATAAGGATCAAGAATTTGAGAACGACAAAATTGAACTTCATTTTTATAGAATAAAATCTTACTGAAAAATAAACTTATCATGACCAATGAGAAAAAATTCTTTGAACAAATTAATATTAGTTATTCAAAGAATATGTATAAAATTAAGATGTTGAACAATGAACGACATGGTTAACAGAATTTAGAAAAAAATATGTATTTTTTCATCGCATTTTCAAAAAACATACAATTGAGCACCAATACATTGTTTAAACGATGGCATAATGGTTTTAACACAAACTGTTGTTCTTAAAAATGACAAATTACCGCAATAATCACAGAAAAAGAACAAGTTCAAACATTGATTTCAAAACAAAATTGTTTAAGCACAAACAATTACTTAAACAAAGATGAATTTGTTAAATAAAGGATGAGTAATATCTAAGTAATGTAGATATTTAATAAAAAGTGACGAAGTTGAAAAAATTTAAACTAGTTTTTCTAAAACCTCTCTTTAAGTAAAAGTTCTAAGTAAATAATAATTAATTTTTCAAAGAAGAACACAGGCCGACAAAAATGATATCTATTTTTCCCTTTTTTTTTTCTTTGGGTGATTCAAACCAATCTATTTAGATCATTGCAATTCCACAAATAGGAAAAAGCAATAATCCAAACAAGAATTTTATATATTTCTAAAATTGCTATATTTAGTGCATTTGTCTTACAAAGAATTTATAATAAAATATTTCTTTAAAGGAATTGAGTTAAAATAATTTAGACTCAATTAAAAGAAATCATAAAATATTCAACCCTGCAGATTGGAACAAATCATTGGTTTAGTGTCTCTATTTAATAATTTAAAATTAAGATCGAACAGAAATCCACTTTATCATGAATAATTTTCTGTAAAATAAGCATGAAAAATATTTAAAACTAAAAAATACTACCTCACTTTTCGGCTGATTAGAGACAAAAATAACCAATTGAAAAAAGAGGGAGTAAAGGAGAAAAAGTCAACCAAAAAAACCAACCTCTCACTTTTTCCTGTATCCGTCTTTTTTGTACTATCAGGGAACCAACTTGTTTCAGAGTCAAATTAGAGTACCTCATTTGCGGAAAGTATTCCCTAGAGAACCCCCAACAAACTCTAATAATTTCTCGCAAGTTAATTTTAAACATAGGAACGTGTATCTTATTTTTCCGAAAACCAAAATGTTTTAAATGTTATGTTAATTTCATGGAATTTTTCGGGACTTTGCGGCACCTCATAAAATAGGGGGGAGGGGCATGCCCTCTATTCGAAAAAAAAATTTGAAAACGTCAAGCTTAATTCGAGTCGATAAAAAATTCAATGTAAATTAGCGGAAATTAGTCCTTGGAGACCCCCCAACGAATTCTAATAATTTCTCGCAAGCTAATTTTAAATATATAAACGAGTATCTCATTTTTCCGAAAACAAAAATTTTATAAATGTTATGTTAATCTTATGGGATTTTCCGAGCCTTTGCGGCACCTCATACAATGGGTGGGCAGAGGGTTGGCATGCCCTCTATTCGAAAAAAATGTTTAAAAGGTGAAGCTTAGTTGAAGTCGATTGAGAATTGCACCAACAATGCGGAAAAGCTCTAAGGCATAATTTTATGAGATGATGATTGTCGGTATAACTTTTTTCGTACTGGGTAGCCATTCGCTACTGCGAATCTTTACTTTGAAAAAATAAAGAACTTTAGAAACTTATACTTGCCACGCATTCCATTTGAAGGGTGGCAGATCATAAGGAGGTAAGGGACATTTTTCCGAAAACTTTTTTTTTTGCATAGAAAATTCTTATAAAATCCAATACACATATTGTTAGAAGAATTTGTTCGAAATCGCATTTTTCATGTTAGCAATGAAAAATTAGTTGCACAATAAGAGGTAAGGGACCTCAAACCTTAAGACCGTTTCCTATTCATATTCCTGTTCCCAAACTTCATGTAATACCTAAAATAAATATATGTTTCATGTTTGAGCCACAAAATCAATTTAAACTACTTTTTATTCATTCGCACGCTTTTTCGTCTCCTACAAATTTCATTTCCTCGGAAGTAAATAAATTTCTTCCATTAAACTTTTCTTTTCTGTATTCAGCATACCCATATCTCGGGAGCATACATATTTTTTTTTAATTCAAAGTTATATTTTTTATCGCGATTTAAAGCCAAATTTCAGATGCGATAAAATTCTAACCACAAAACTGAAACCTAATTTTCTCAAAACTGAATTACCTTTTTTCATCAAACTTGTTTCTTGTATTCAACAACTCAACATCTCCGGAACATATTTTTAGTTTTTTTTTTCTAAATTGATTATTTAATTTTTTATCACTGTCCAAATACTACTCGGACCGTGTGGAAAAAAATGTCAACCCGATTTTGTTAACTTTGTGTTATATCACCTCATAACTGGTAAGTTATATGTTATCAAACTTTTTTGCTATCGATTCATGAATGCGTCAGCTCGGAAGCGTATTCTTGTTTTTCGTTTTAATTGTGAATTCGATTTTACAGAATGTTTTTTTCCTCTCCTGTAAAATTGCCATTTTGTCCCTTACCTCCTTATGATCTGCCAGCCTTCATTTATATAACCCTTCTTTAATTAATAGAGACCTTAAACAATTTACAGTATATTTTCACAATTAGTCATTTTCCACTATCAAATCAGTCAATATTTCGATTAATCGAAACAGTAATTTTTTCAAATGGTTTGGGTGTATCCAAAGAAGGGAGGGTGACACTTAGAAAATACAACTTTTGGGAACTTCTTTCAGCAGTAAAATATAAAGTCTTTTCACGGAATTGAGTATATCATATTCCTTCATGGTATATCCTTCACTGATGATAAGGGCCCAGTTTCTCGATTTTATTTGAGCAGAATTTTTGTAAGGCACGGATGTTTTCTTTTTGAATCTATTATAATCATTGAAAAAATTGATTTCAGATTTTTTTGAATGTGTATTTCAAACACTAAATAAAAATTAAAAGTTGTCATTAATGCAGTCTTTCCAAAAATTTGATTTCGTCATCAAACTTTGAGATTGCATTTCAAAAATACTAGAAGAATTTGTTGATCCTAATTTAAAACTTTTTTTAAATCTAGCTTCACTCCATCAAACGTATTAACAAAAATTTCTTGTGGATCTAATACACATTCATGCAAAGGATTTAGAGCAACTTCATAGTCGCGTAGCAATGTCGCCAATCCAACCGCAACGAGTAGCATTCCAACGCGCTCCCCTGAAAATGATTAATTATTCATTGCTAGTCAATAAATCGTATAAATATTTCAATAAAATTCAAAATAGAATTAAAATTCGTAAATACAAACCTATGCAAGCTCTGGGGCCGACTCCGAAAGGCAAATAAGTACAAGGGACAATATCACCCTTTCTTTCCTCACTGAATCTGTCTGGGTCGTATTTTAATGGATCTTTATGAAATCTGGGATCTTCATGAAGGCCATTGAGAGCTACATAAATCGCTGTACCTTTTTCCAGTACAATGTCTGTTCCAGGAACCTAATACAAAATGAATAATTATTAATCTACAATCTGATTAAAAATAATTTTTTGAACTAACAATTAATTTTAATCAGAAAAGTTGTAGATCTTCTTGAGATGAACAATTTTTCATGTGAACCCTTTCATCGTATCTCTTATAGTTTTGCTGAAAAGTGGAATTTTGTATTCTGCAAAAAAAGTTTTTTAGTGCAAGTACAATTTTATTATTTTAAATATGTATATTATGAAAAAATCCGCAAAGAGTAAGAAAATATATTAAAGTAGATATTTTATTTCGTAATTTTAAAATCTTGAATTTTAAGTTTGGAATAAGGCACATTTTTATATTTTATTCTATTCTACACAAAAAAATTGAAAAACTCCATCATACACCTATTTTTTCAAAAATAATTAATGAATAATTCGATTATAATAAGAAATTAAAATATCTTACTTTATAATCCTGTAATGCAACTCTGTCAATAATTGGTGTAGCAGGATAAAGCCGCATAGTCTCAGAAATTGCCTGATATAAAAGTTTCATTCCTTGTATGCCTTCATAAGTAAATCCGTGTTTTTTCAACTCCTCTTGAATATTTTTTCTGACTTGATCCTGAAGAATAGGATTTTTGGCCAATTCCATAAGTGTTAGGGCAATTGTTACAGAACTGGTTTCGATCCCAGCTATAGAGAAAATAACAGGCTGCGCCAAAAGTGTGTCATCGGGAATTTCTATGGAAATAATTTTTAATAAAACACGAACAATTTTTTCAGTATAATTAATTTACTGATTGAATCAACGATTAAATTGGATTTCCTTACCGAAATCTAACTTGTCCCTCTCGTGTTTTATTTCCAATAAAAGATCAATGGAATCTCTCAACTTGGTTCCTGCTTTTTCACGTTGGTCCATGACATCCCAAAACAAAGTACGAAAATAGTTCGTAGAGCTTCTCAATATTCCTTTATTAAAATTACTTGTGAAATTTGAGAGAGCGGGGAAAAAAAAGTTTGAAAATTGCAAAACTGATCCTATGAGAGATTTCTTCATAGGTTCACGACCTGCAAATAAAAAATTTAAGTATTTTTTTTACGAAATAAAAGTGCTTTTTTCACCAAATGTTTTACTGACTTAAAGAGAAAATCTCTGAAAACCCAGTCAATTTGTGGCGAAAAGATATGTTTTAACTCTTTAAGAAAATCTTAGTATTTTCAACCTACAAAAATGAGTCTGCAAACAAATAGTTGAAATTGCAAGCAAAAGGGACAAATTTTCAACCAAATAATTGAATTTTCAACCAAATAGTTAAATGTTCAACCTACGAAGATGTATGTTTAACTAATTATTCGAATTATTCTTAAATAAAAAATATCAAACTTCAAAGTTTTATTTTTCAGTTGAATTTTAAAACTAAAAGAAAAAACTTTCTATACAAAAACACGAATGTTCAATCAAGTACATAGTTGAATTTCCAACCAAAAAAGATTATTTCTGAACACAAAATGTAATATTTAATATTTCAACCCAAAAATATTTTTATTTCAAATTAAATACAGTCAAATTTAACCAAAGAGATGAACGCTCAACAGAAAATGTAATAGTTGATATTTCACAAAAAAAATATTTTTATTTTAAATCAATAATAGTTGAATTCAATCAAAAAACGAAATTTCAAACAAATAGTTGAATCCTTAACCAAAATAGAATAATTTCAACCCAACAGTCGCACATTTAACCAAGAAGAATAAAATTCCTACCAATAGAGATTTGGATTTGGATAGATTTAAATTTAGATTCCACCAAGAGAGGGTTGAATCTCAAACTAATAAAATTAATTTTTTATCAAAATAATCCAACTTTCAACCAAATAGTTGAACTTTCAATCAAGAAGAATCATTTTCTACAAAAAAGGAAGAATTTACAACAAAATGTATAAATTTTCAACCAAATAGTTCAATTCTCTCCTGAAAATTATCAATTTTCAACAAAAAATGTTGAACATTTATCTAAAAGCGATCAACTTCCAATCAAAAATGGAATAGTTAAATTTTCAGTTGAAAAAATTAATTTTCAATTAAAACCGATCAATTGTAACCAAAAACGGAATAATCAAATTTTAGTTGAAAATATTACTTTTCAACCAACAATGAATAATGAAATATTAATAAATAACTAATAACTTCAATCTTAAGCCTGTAAAATGTATTTTTACTGCAATAGTTCAACTTTCAAACAAGCTGAATTTTCAACGAAAAATTCATGAATTTTCCATGAAAAATATAATACTTTCGATTTAATAGTCATTTTCAAACAAAATTGTAAGAGTTAAATTTTCAGTTAAAAACATACATTTTCAATAAAGAAAAAAACGAATTTTTTTCAACAAAGTTAAATCTTCATTAAATAGTCGCATATAAGTAAATTATAGAAAATGAATTTAAAAATCGAACTTTCATTACGATAATTATCTACAACTTACTACGTTGGAAAAATTCTTGATCATTTCCAAACGAATTGGTTCTCACTCCATAAGCAAGGGAAGATATAACATCCGTGACGTATCTAATAGAGACATTCTGCGAGTCAACATTTTTGACTTTTTCAGTCTCGGTAAACTGACCACCAAGAAAATTCATCATATTTTCCGAAGATTCTATCATTAACGAGAAAAATTTTTTTTGCTTTCCACTGGAGAAAGCTGGCGAAAGCTTCATTCTCAAATATTTCCACTCAGGATTGTTAATCGAAAAGAGACCAGTGCTACCAATAAGATCTTTGGTTTTTTTATTGTCAAAATAGCGGTTCTGAAAGATTTGAAAATCCTTCACGAAAACTTGTTTAATCAGCTCTGGATCTCTCATCAGGAGAAATGGTTTATGCATTATGTAAATTCCAATGAATGGCTCATCTCCTGCTTCTTTGTGGAGTGTACCGAGGAGTTCACCAACAGAAATTCGACCAAGAATTGCATCTTTGAAGTTTCCAAAGAACCAGTGAGTGGGTGGCGAAGGGATTCCTCTTCTTTTCCAATAACTTAATTTATATTTGATATAAAAGGATACAGATATCAAAATAAATATGAAAACACCAAGTACATTCAGGAAAATCGACGAACTGAGGAAGAACATTTTAAAAAGTAAACATTGACGCTAATGATTCTCCACATTTACTGTGGATCGTTTATATACTATAGAGGATTATTATACCTACTCGGCGAGCAATTTTTTATCTAATTGTCAGTGAGTGATTCACTTCACGATATGTCGAAAGAATGGACTTTAATCATCATCATCAATTACTGAACACGTGCATGATGTCCAAGAGCACCCTGCAAGAAACATAAAATTCAAAAGTATTGTTTCGTATTCACGATTTGTTTCCGTGAAGTCTGTTATGTGTCAGTTTCGCATTGGAGGTTAGCCGAAAACGTTTAAATGCGATACTTCTTATATAACATTAAATTCCTGAATGCGTTTGAATACGAAAGATAAAAATGGTTGAAAACTTTCGAAATCGAGAAGTCGCATTACTTTGAATCCTTTTGAAAGCGAAAGAATGAGACTAACTTTTTTGAGCGAGGTAAAAACTTTTCAATGCGAAAGTTCGCATATGTTTAAATACTTTTGAATGCGATAGAATGAGACGAAATTTTGTATCGAGTGAAAACTTTTTAATGCGAGAGTTCGTACTGGTTTGAATACTTTTCAATACGAATTAATGATGGAAATGTTACGGTTGAGTGAAAACTTTTTAGTACGAAAGTTCACATTAGCTTTAATGATTTTAAATGCGATCGAATGAGAAGAATTTTTGCGTTAAAAACTTTTTAATGCGAAATGTCGCATTGGTTTAAATTTTGCAAATTCCAAAAGTTATTGGAATACTTGTGAATGCGTAACCGCGAATTAAAATTTTATTCAATATTTTATAAAGTGTATATTTATTTATTAATATCTATATATTTATTTTCCATTATTTCAAAAAAGTTCTACAATAAACAGGAACCGCTTGATTTTTTATAATTTCTTAATATTTAGATCTCGCATTCGGCGTCTTGAAGTTTAATGCGAACCAGTACGAACTAATAATATTGTATGATCTTTTTTTCGGAACAGAAAACAGAATTGAATCGCATTCAAAATGTCAATACATTTTAATACTCTTCAATACGACGTTTTTTTCAGGGTAATAGTCGATATTTCAACCAAGAAAAGATTTTTATTTTAAATTAAAAATTGGTGATAATTCAACCAAAAAAGACAACATTTTAACAAAATAGTTGAATCCTCAACCAAAACAGATTTATTATTCACCAAACAGTTGCATTTTTAACCAAAAAAGATTAAATTTCTACAAAATCAGATGAGTTTTCGAATTAAAAAGATGAATTTCCAACAAAAATTGAATTTCTAACCAAAAACGATTTCTCAGTCAAAAAGACGAGCTTTCTACAAAAAAGTGAAATTTTCAACCAAATAATTGATTTTCCATTAAAAATATAAATTTTCTACTTGAATGATAAATTTTCAACAAAAGACATCAATTTTCAACCAAATAGTTGAATTTTCAACAAAGAAGATCAATCTTATACCATAAAAGACGAATTTTCAACAAATTACCAAAAATTTTAACAAAAAATAGGATAGTTTAATTTTAATTTAAAACATTAATTTTGAATGATAAAAATAAAATGTTTACAAAACAGTTGCATTCGAACCAAAAAGGATGAACTTTCAACAAAGAAGATTTATCTTTCATTAAAAAAATGTTTCAATAAACTATATATAATAAATATATATAATAATAAATAGCATTAATAGATAATATTCAATAATAATAAATTATAATATAAATATAAGATTAAACAATGAAATTAATAATTTCCAGAATTTTCAACAAAAAATATAATAGTTGATTTTTCAACCAACAACTACTTTAACCCTAAATCAAAAATAGTGGAAACTAACCACAACAGACGAATTTGAAACAAAATAGTTGAATCTTCAACTACAAAAGATTAATTTTCGACCGAACATTTGCATTTTTAACCAGAAAGGATGAACTTTTAACCAAAAATATTAATTTTTTACCAATGAAGTCGAATTTTTACCTCCCCCCCCCCCCCCCCCCCCCACACAAAAAAAGACTACGTAATTTATGCACGGTCACTTAAATGGCTACTCAAAAAATACGTGAAACCTTTTTCAGAACTAATATATAAAATTCAGTTAGATGCAATATTAACTCCTATTCTACCACCATCAATAGTTAAACAAAAAACATTGAAATATAAGTTGTTTGAATTCTCCCACAAAAAAGGCACGTGATGCGGTCCTTCATTTTCATTGGCCAACACGTCAAGAGCACATGGCGCATGGCGGCGGGCATCAAAGGGATCAAAAGTCAGGAACACGTGTTTTTGTGTACAATCTTCACATTTTCAAGTTTTATACAATAAACAGATATGTTTAACACTTTTCGGGTTATTTATTCCACACGTGTAATCAAAAATGAAAATTTTATATACAGTGTAAATATAATTTCCTGAGAATTTTGCCGGTTTCGTGTGCAGAAGTTATTGTGTTTTTAGGTTAGGTCGAAAGTTTAAACGTTAAACAGCGTGTATAGTTTGCATGTTTTTTGCATTTAGTGATAAATAAATTAATTTTCACACATTATTTCATTTTAAAAATAATGTCCATCATGGAAGTTGATAATGAAACTCCTCATGAAGTGCAAACAGTGCTTGCGCGTTTACAATCCGCAGATGGAATTCCTTTGCCAGGAGGTCTTTTGGATTTGCCGATCAACATCTCAGTGGAACAATTACAATTAATTTGTAATGCTTTATTAAATGAGGAAGATCCCATGCCCTTGGCTTTCTACGTCAATGATGTAGAAGTTGAAAATTCTTTAAAGCCTTATTTGTCGTTGAATAAAGAATTCAATCCTAGTGAAAATGTGATTAATATTATTTATCAACCTCAAGCAATTTTCAAAGTTCGATCGGTCACCAGGTGTACTGGAGAATTAGAAGGTAATTTATTCCTCCATTTGGTAAATGTTTTATTTTTTTTATTAAAATTATAATTTACTGTCATTTGGATCTAAAATATTGAATCTCATTTAAAAATTTGAATGTTTACTTCAGTATCAGGGTGGCCGTAGGTCAGGGAAAAGTCAGAGAATATCATTGGTCAGGAAAAATCAGGAATTTTGAAAAAAATCTTGCAAATTTCAGGGAATTTCTATAAGAGGCACAGTAAATAACTGTCAAAGATAACAAATTTGAAATGGTTTTATTCTGTCTGTAAAAGATTTTATGTTAAAAATATTTCAAGATTAAGATTTTGCTATTTGTTTATTAACCGCCAGAGAAAATAAAAAATTGGTCAGGGAAAAGTTATTGAATTTTGACAATGAAGTTTTAAAAATGTTGTAAGTATTTATTTGCCTTGTATTTCTATTTCTATTTTTTTTTCGCAGTTGCTTACTCCTGACAATTTTATTTTAATTAAAAATTTTATTTTATTATTGAAAATTCGTCTTTGTGGTTTCAAACTTTATCTGTTTTAGTTGAAAATTCATCTCTTTAGTTGAAAGCTCGGTTTTTAAAAACTGAAAATCCATTTTTTAACTGAAAATTCAATTACTATTAATCGTTGTAACTGATAATGTAACTTTTCTATTTTTAATTAAAAATTCGCCTTTTCTGGTAGAAAAATAATCTTCTTGGTTTAAAATTTCCCTAGAAAATTCCTCTTATTTCATTCAAAATTCATATTCTCAGGTTTAAATTGTGCTGTTTTACAGAAAATTTGTCTTTTGGCTTGTAAATTTAACAGTTTTGATGATTTTTTTCTCGACTAAAAAATCTGTATTTGTTGAAAATTCATCTCTTTTGGTTGGAAAATTTATCATTTTATTAAAAAATTCATCTCTTTGATTAAAAATTTGAAATTTTGTTCCAAAATTAGTTTTTTTGTGTGTTAAAAATTAATGCTTTACTGAAAACTTAGCATTCCATTTTTGTTTGAAAATTAATTTTTTTAAGATTAAAATTCAAATATTTGTTTGAAAATTCATGCATTTTGTTGAAAATTCGTATTTTTTTAGTAGAAAATTAACCTTCTTGGTTAAAAAAATCGTCTTTCTGGTTTTAAAATTCATCCCTCTTTGTAGAAATTTTATCCTTTTTTTTTAAATATAAACTATTACATTCTTCGTTGAGAATTCATCTTTCTAGGTTAAAAATTCAACTATTTGGTTAAAAATTCAACTATTTTGTTGAAAATTTACACATTTGGTTGGAAATTGAACTATTCTGTTGAAAATTAGTTTTTTGTTGTGTTGTGTTTTGTTGTTGTTTTTTTGTTGTTGAAATATCAACTATTACATTTTTCTATGAGAATTCAACTTTTTGATTAAAAATCAAATTTGCAGTTTGAAACTTCAATTGCCTTCTAATAAATTCGTCTTTTTTGGTAAAATATTCAAGTATTGGTTACATATTGAATTATTTGGTTCAAAATTTAATTATTTTGTTGAAAATTGAAGTATTTTGTTAGAAAGACATCGTTTTTGGGCGGAATTTCAACTATTGTTTTGAACATTCGTATATTTGGACAGAGACTTTGTATTTTTTTATTGAAAATTCATCTTTTCTGTTGAAAATGCAGTTGCATTGTAAGTCTTCTAAAAAATTCCATTATTTTCTTGAAAATGTTGAATTTTAATATTTTTTGTTTGAAAATTCGATCATTTGGTCGAAAAATATCTTTGTATGTTAGAATTTCAATAATTTGGTTAAAAATTCAACTATTTCAGAAAAAAGTCAGGAAAGTTTGAAAATTAAGCTTATCGGCCACCCTGAGAATACGAATATCAATTTTTAAATAAGACTTATAATACTTATAATATCTTTTATAAAGATTATATCTTTATTTTAGTGTATTTTTGCCGTGTTTTTAGGTATTTTATATTCTGAACTTTGTATATTATATATTTATTTCTCTTATTTTATTCAGGGCACACGGAAGCAGTTTTAGCGGTACAATTTTGTCCCAATGGTCAAATTCTAGCAAGTGGTTCAGGAGACAAAACTCTGAGACTCTGGGACATTCACACTCAAACGCCATTTAAAACATGTCAAGGACATGGAGACAATGTTTTGTGTGTAGCCTGGTCTCCTTGTGGAAAGAAGGTAGCTTCAGCCAGCGAAAATGGAAAAATTCTGGTCTGGAATGCTGAGGATGGAGCACAAATTGGTTGGTAGTAGTCACTAATTTAACTAACAGGCCTCGTACTCACCACACTATTGACACTTTTTTGAAGCGATGACACTATTTTTCTATTTTGAAAAAAATGACACTAAAGACACTAATTTTCAAATCAAAAAGATAAATTTTCAACAAAGACAGATTTTTCCGTCAACCAAGAAAAAAAATTTAATTAAAAATGTTTAATTTTCAAGCCAAAAACATGAGCTTCCCACAAAACAGTTGAATGTTCAACAAAATAGTTAAATTTTCAATCAAAAAGATGAAATTTCAACCAAAGAGATTAATTTTCTACACAAAAAGATGAATTTTGAATAAAATACATACGTTTTAACCAAAGAGTTGAATTTGAAACCAAGAAGATTAATTTTCTACCAGAAAAAAAAGCTTTTTTAATAAAATTCAGAATTTTTTAACCAAATAGTTGAATTTTTAATCAAGAAGATTAATTTTCTACCAAAAAAGACGAATTTTTGTCAAATTACATAAATTTTTAATTAAATACTTTAAACAATTGATGTGATGTTATTTAAAATTTTATTTGAATAATTTTTAGTTTAAATTTTGTTTCGTTCATAATATTTTAGTCTAAGTAGTTGAATTTTCAAGCCAAAAATACGAATTTAAAAAACACTTGGACTTTCAACCCGAGAATATAAATTTTCAACAAAGAAAGTTAATTTAAAATCCATCAATTAAATTTTCTACGATATAGTTAAATTTTCGGTTTAAAAAAATTACGATTTAACCAAAACAAATACGAAGTTTCATTCAAAATTATGAATCTTCAAGCAAAAAAATGAACTTTCATGAGAGTAGTTCAACTTTCAACCAAGGTGTTGAATTTTCAAACCAAAAAAGATGAATTTTCAACGACAAATTCAATAGGTGATACTTCACTCAGAAAATATTATTTAAAAACAGTTGAAGTTATCCTATATAGACGAATTTTCAACAAAACACTAGATTTTCCAATGAAAATGTGCATTTTTATCCAAGGAATTATTTTTAACCAGACAATTGCATTTTTAACCGAAATGGGTGAAATTTCTACAGAATGAGATACATTTTCTAATGCGAAAAAAATAATGTACAACACGTAGTTGAATTTTTAAGTCAAAAAGACGAATTTTGATACAACAATTATTACTTTTTAACCAAATTGTTGAAATTTGAACAAAATAATTCAATATTCATCCAAATAGGTAATTTTTCTACTAAATTGTTGAAGTTTGGAGCCGAAAATATGAAGAAAAAAAAAGATAAAATCTTCAAACCAAAAAGATGAATTTTCAACAAAATAGTTGAATTTTCAATTAAAAGAATACCAAGAAAAATAAATTTCAATCAAATCGTTTAATTTTCAAGCCAAAAAGAGGAAATTTCAACCAAAAAATTAAATTTTCAGTTTAAAAAATTACTTTTTAACCAAAAAAGAGGAAACAAATTTTCAACTAAAATTATCAATCAATAACTAAACAAAAAATTAACTTTTAAGAAAGTAGTTCAGGTTTCGTTGAATTTTCATCCTAAAAAAGTGAATTTCCAAAGAAAAATGTAATAGTGAATATTTCAACAAGGGAAGGTTTATAAGTTAGAATAATGATGTTGTTAAAGCGCTGTTGTTTGTCTGAGTGATATAAGTTAATGAGAAATAATATTAAGATGGTAAAGATGACATACTTCAGACCAATAAGTAGAAATTGGATGTTAAAATTTCTTTATTTCTGTCGACGTTTCGAAAACTGTAACGTTTTCCTCATCAGGACTTTGAAGTTCATGTTTCCATTGTTAAAAATTCATCACATTTTTTATTCGGAGAATTCCATTCCTCATATGAATACTCTTCTAAAATTCAATACACTTTTTCATTAATAACTTAGTTAATTTAGTGAAACAGTCGGAGCTTCTGTTTCGCTCCATTTTTGCTCCATTTTGCTCATCTTTACCATCTTAATATTATTTCTCATTAAATCAAGGGAAGGTTGTAATTTAAAAAAACAGTTTGATTATACCAAAACATACGAATTTTTAACAAAATACTTGATTTTTAACAAAAAAATTATGTTCTTCCAAAAAAGACAAATTTTCAACAAAATACATAAATTAAAAAAAAAATAGTTGAATTTGCTAGCCAGAACTACGAATTTTCTATAAAAAATTTGAATTCTTAATCGAAACAGAATAATTTTTAACCAGAAAGTTGTATTTTTAACCGAAATAGGTGAAATTTCTACAGACTGAGATGAATTTTTAAACCGGAATGATGAATGTTTGACAAAATAGTTGAATTTTCGGTACATAAATTTGTTAGGAAAAAAAATAACTTTAATCAAATTGTTGAATTTCTAAGCCAAAAATTCGACTTTTCAACAAAACAGTTCAATTTTCAACCAAGAAGTATAAATTTGTAACAACATTTTTGAATTTTCAACAAAATAATTAAATTTTGCACCAAATAATAAAATACTTATCCCTAAATGATGAATTCTCAACCAAAAATTTAATAAAAGACTTTACATCTTTAAAAAAATGAACTTTCAAGAAAACATATATTTTAATTTTCCTATTGGGTTCTATTATATATATTCAGTTGAAATTTATGTGGAAAAATGAGAAAAAGAGGAGAGACTGTGAAGCCTGCGATAAATAAATAGGATTTTTGATAGTTTGTAAGCATATGACATTCAATAATAAAATTTTTAATGAACACTGAAATTTATTTTTAATACTTGAAAAATGTTATGATACTATCGTGCCACTAATTTTTAAATTTGGTGACATTATTCACACTATTTTCGATCTCTAAAGTGAGTCCGAGGCCTGAAATAGAGTTAGAACGAAACAATAAAATTATTTCAAAAATTTTACAGCATAATTTTCTTCTACTTCTTTTAGGCAAACCAATGATTGCCCATAAAAAGTGGGTCAATTGCTTAAGTTGGGAACCCTTCCACAGCAATGAAACATGTCGGTTTCTGGTTAGCTCCTCTAAAGACACGACTTTGAGGATATGGGACACCGTACTGGGACAAACAGTTCGGCAATTGAATGGACATACAATGAGTGTTACTTGTGTCAAATGGGGTGGAAGAGGCCTTATTTATTCCTCGTCCCAAGACAGAACAATCAAAGTTTGGAAGGCTGAAGATGTAAGCTGATTTAAATGAAATCAGGGTGGCCACTAACGGGGAAACGGGAAATTACCCTTGAATTTTGAGCACCTGGGAAAAGCCTGGATTTTTTTAAGTTTGAGTGGCCACCCTGAAATAATATCTCTGATAACTGTATAGTTTAGGACATCATCTTATATTGAAGATTTTAAAGTTGATTGTTCGTTCAAAAATGAATTTTCCTTTTTTAATATTCATTTGACGATTTGAAGCTTCTGTTGATGGATCGTTCAAACACTAAAATCCCTTTTATATTTGAGAACGAAAACTTTCTTTTTAGATATTCAACATAGTAATTACACAAGGAATTTGCAGTTCAATTTAACCTATCAGACTTCACACTCTTTGCCTGTTTCCCTCTTTTCCTGTTTCAAAAAAATTATTTTTCGCCTCTTCACAAAAAGTCCCCTTTTATTTTTTTTCTCGTTTTTCGCTTAAATGAGAATAACTAAATTGATAGAACCCAGTAAGAAAATCTCAATTATTTTTGGTTTAAAGTTAATTCTTTTTAATTGCAAAGTCTACTATTATATTTTTGGATTAAAATTCATCTCTTTTGGTCGAAAATTCGACTGTTTGTTAGAAAATGCAACTATTTTTGGTTGAAATTTAATCTTTTTTGTTTGAAAATTCGATCACTTGGTTTAAGATTCATCTTCGTAGATTGAAAATTCGAGTTCTTGTTTAAAAATTCAACTTTTTTGTTAAAAATTCGTCTTTTTTGCTTGAAAGGTTAACTATTTGGTTGTAAGATAATTTTATTGGTTGAGAACTCAACTATTTCGTTAAACATTCATCTTTTATGCGACTTTTCAGGTAGAAAACTCAACTCTTTTGTTGAAAATTCATATTTTTGGTTGAAAATGCCACTAGTTTGTTAAAAATGCATTATTTAAAAGAATTTATTCCCTACTTTTCCTCTTTTTTCTTGAAAATTAATCCTCTTTCCCCTGGTTTGAGAGCATTTTTGGCTGTGAAGTCTGAAATCACTTTTACAATAATTTTCATAATATATTTTACTTTAGAGTTCTAAGATGTGTAGTTCTTTTTTAAATGCATATAATAAAGCAATTATTATTGAATAGTTATTATAAAAATGTAAAAGTCAACAGGGAAAAATTAAATTTTTGACCGGGAAAAAGCCCGGAATTTTTTGGGAATTCTGATTGGCCAGCTTGAAAATATATATCTGATATCTGTATAGTTTAGGGCGTTTGTAATCTCGCTTAAAATTTAGTTTTAATACCCAATACTGTTTCAAATTTGAACACTATTTTAACTGTCTTTTATAAATTTAGGGAAAGCTCTGCAGAACTCTCGAAGGTCACGCACATTGGGTAAATACATTAGCCCTAAATGTCGATTACGCACTCAGAACAGCAGCTTTTGAAATTACAAATAAGAAAAACGAGCTTGAAAGTCCCAAAGAACGTGCCAAGAGGCGTTACGAGGCTGTTGGCGAAGAAAAACTAGTTTCAGGATCAGACGACTTCACCCTAATCCTCTGGAAACCCGAGACCAGTAAAAAACCTTTTGGTATGTTTCAAAGTTTTTTATTAGTGTCTTTCAACTAGTTATTTTTTTGGTAACGATGTTATTTTTATATATAAATAACGAATTGGTAACTTGATACATTTTTTTCAGTAATAACAACTATAAAAATTGTTATTATACTTTTTTAATTACTTTCTAAGACCGAAGCGAATAAATTCAGCTGTCACACTTCGAAATCGGTTATGAGTTGCCTGTTTTATGCAGGTTTAAAAAATGGCAAAATTGACGAAAAATGAAGTTGCAAAAACAAAAATTCACCTATAATTTTGATTCGAAAAATCTAATGTTTCGTTTTTGGGGTTTTGTGGGTACCTGCTATTAGGAAAAAAATCAGAAGCTAAATCACTGAAATGGTCATGCAGAATTTTGGCTCGAATTAAACAAAAAATCTTTTAAAAAGTAACTAAAAAGGTAACAACAGTTTTTTTTTCTTGAAAAAAGTAACTTGGAATTTTTATGTACGTGGAAAACCCTGGAAATGTCAGGACATTTTTTTCAAGTGAGGTAATTTTTAAGAGAGCGTGCTTAATTTTTTTTCAATAACAATATAAAATTGAATAACAATGATTTTTCATTTGTAAAAGTAGCTTTATGTTACTGCATTTTACTATTTTGAGAAAATTAGTTTTTTTTGTTTGAAATTAATTTTTCTAACTAAAAATTTAATTATTCTATTTTTGGTTGAAAATTGATAGTTTTTAGTTGAAAATTCATGTATTTTTACTGAAAGTCTATCTTAGTTAAAAATTCAACTCGTGGTGAAAAGTCGTCTTATTTGGTTGAATTCGACTGTTTTTGATACAAAAAAAAATTTCGGAAAATCAACTAATGCCTTTTTTTATTCAGAATTCACCTTTTTGGAATTAAAATTTTTTTTTACTTGGTTGAAAGTGAAACTCTTTTGTTAAAAAGCTTCTGGTTGAAGATTAATCACATCAATTGAAAATTCATATTTTTGACTGAAAATGAATTTTTCAACTTAATAGTTCCATTTGAAACTTGAATTATTTTGTTGACAATTTGTTTGTTCATTTTGGTTGATAATTGATTTTTTTAACTGAAAATGTACTTATTCCAGTTAAATTTTCCATAATTCTAGTTAAAATTCATATTTTTATTTAAAATTCTACTATTACAGTTGAAGATTCATCATTATAATTGAAAATTCATCAGTTGGGTTGAAAATTAATTTTTCTACTGAAAATTTAACTATTCCATTTTTGGTTGAAAACTGAACTTTTTCAGTTCAAAATTCAACCATTCGGTTAAAAATTGATCTTTTTTGTGGAAAATTCAACTATTTTATTAAAAATGCATCTATCCTGTTGAGAATGCAATATTTTTACTTGAAAATTTAGACATTTCAAGTAGTTCAAATTTAATTTAATATAGTAACCACGATTAATTTTTGAAAATTCATGGACTTTCTATCTTTTGATCTTCACAAATTCAAGAAATGATTAATTATGTTTTTAATATTATTTAATTAATCTATGGTGCTAATATATTCAAGAATATCTTGTAATATAATTGTTCAATGCTTTCTAAATTAAACACGTTAATTGCATTTCTAGTATTGAAAAAAAATATTTATCATAAACTTGCGAAACTGTATGCATATTTTGAATCGATTGTTTTAAAAAATGCGAAAAATTTGAATGGCTCCGTACTGTGGAAAATTATACCTGGAAAAAACCTGGAATTGTCAGGGAATTTTTTTCCAGGATTTAAGGATACCCTGTAAAAAAATTATATTTTGAAACGATCACGATAACGATAACTAGTTTCTTCCAGAAAGTAACTTACCCATCACTGGGAAATATTTATTTATTGCAAATTGTGGTAAATCTTTACAGAAAGAATGTCTGGGCATCATCAGCTGATTAACGACGTTAAGTTTTCACCAGATGGAAGACTGATTGCATCCGCCTCTTTTGATAAATCCATTAAACTCTGGGATGGAAATACTGGAAAATTCATCGCTGTTTTAAGAGGGCACGTACAAAGAGTGCATTCCATTGCCTGGAGTGCAGACTCTCGACTTTTAGTTAGCGGAAGTGCTGATTCCACTTTGAAAGGTAATCCCAGGGATCACAGTCTTTCCCCTATTCCGTTGCGTTTCTCCTTTTATTTCAAATTTCCCTTTTCCCCCCTATTCTCGAAAAACTTCCGCTTTTTCCCCGTTCCCTCCTTAAATATATGATATATTTAAAAAGAATATATTCGAATTACGCGGAGAATTCTCTGAAAGTAATCAATGAACGTAAGAACTATAAGAAAAATGGTTCGTTTTACATTTCCAGAATTATTCTATTTATAACTAGAATATGTCACCGCGTGTAGTAAAAGTCTTCATTTTTTCATCTTGCAAAATTATTTATTATATTATGTAATTTTTATCATTAAAACTTAAAGCTGAAACATTTTGACGCATATTGAAAATGTGAAAACCGGAGACAGGTGTTGTTATCCAATATAAAATTGGAAAAGTTAAAAGTATATTGTAATTTTAAAAAGAAGCATTAGAAGGCGAACACTTTTTAATTGAAACGTACAAAGTTAAATATTCTAACTTGAACAATTTAAATTTAAACGTTAAATATTGAAGAACCTAAATTTCAAATCTGTATAGGAGTGTTGAGCAATCTCAAAATTTTCTTTTAAGTCTTGCTGATAACAAATTTAAAAATATTTATTTGGCCGATTTCAAACTAAACTATTAAGGATTGAATAAATAAAACTTCAAAGCTAAATTCTTTTTCACTCAATCTATAGAAATTAAATATTTTCAAAATTTTAAATATTATACATATGAGTGTCACGATTTAATTATTATTAATGGTGGAATTTTAAAGGAGAAAATTCTCTTGACTGAAAGAGCTATTTTAAACATATAAAAATGGAAATATTCCATTTTTGGTTGAACATTTACAGTTTTTAGTTCGAACTCAACTATTTGGTTAAAAATGTATGTATGTTTGGTAGAAAATTAATCTTCTTCATTAAAAAATCAATTCCATGGTTGAAAGTTGAACTGTTTTGTTAAAAATTCATTTTGTCGGTTAAAGAATCATCTCTTTGGTTGGAAATTTAACTATGTTGTTGAAAATTCGTTTTTTGTTGCTAAAAATCAATTTTTTAAACTGCAAATTTAACTACTCTATTTTTGACTGAAAATTGATAATTTGTAGTTAAAATTTTAAGTATTCGGTTGAAAATTAACTTTTTTTTGTACAAAATGTATATTTTTGCGTTAAAAATTCAACTGTTACGTAGACAATTCCTCCTTTGGCTTGAGAATTCAACTGTTTTGTCGAAAATTGGTATTTTCTTATACAAAACTCAACTATTCGATTGAAAAATAACATTTTGGTAGAAAGTTTTTTTCTATCTTGACTGTCAAATCTTTCTTGGTTAAAAACTCAACTCTTTTGTTACAAATTCATCTCTTTTGGTAGATATTTTATCATTTTTTTGTTGAAAATTCAACTGTCTGGTTAAAAATTCAAATTTTTGGTTAAAAATTATTGTTTTGATTGAGGATTAAACAATTTAGTTTTAAATTCGTCTTTTTTGGTTTAATTAAATTGTTTTTTATTTAAAATTAAAATATTTGGTTGTTGAAATATCCACTATTACATTTTTCGTCAAGGATTCATATTTTTTTATTGAAAATTCAACTACTTGTTTGAAAGTTGAAGTCCTTTGTGGAAAATTCGTTCTTTTAGGTTGAAAATTGACCGCTTTTAGTTGAAAATTCGACTCTTTGGTTGCAAATGAACTTTTTCGTTGAAAATTCATGTTTTAGGGTCGAAAATTCATTTTTTGGTAGAAAATTCGTCTTTGGCTTCAAAATTCATATTTTCGGGTTGAAGATTCAACTTTTTTGTATGAAGTTTTTCTTTTTGTCTTGAAAACTCAGCTGTTTGGATGAAAATTCTATTATTTTATTCAAAAAATCAACTATTTGGCTCAAAATGAAATTTTTTATTACACATTCATATTTTAGGGCTAAAAATTCAACTTTTTTTATAGAAAATTCGTCTTTTTTGCTTGAAAATTCAACTTTTTCATTAAAAATTGTATAATTTAGGTTGAAAATTCAACTATTTAGCTGAAAATTACCTTTTTGATTGAAAATTCAACTGTTTTGTAAAGAACTCGCCTTTTTAGCTTGAAAATTCCAGAATTTGGCTGAAAATTTTTCTTTCTCCTGACTGAGAAATCATTCTTGGTTGAAAATTCAACTTTTTCGTTAAAAATTGGGATTTTGAGTTGAAAAGGTATCTCTTTGGCTTAAGATATAACTTTTTGTTGAAAATTCGTCTTTTTCGGTTGAATTAAACTGTTATTGTTTCAAAATTAAAATCTTTTTTGGTTATAATATCAGCTATTACATTTTGTGTCAAGAATTCATATTTTTTAATTGAAAATTCAACTAAATGGTTAAAAGTTGAACGCCTTTGTTAAAAATTCATTTTTTGTTTATTGAAGATTCATAATTTTAGTTGAAAATGCAACCGTTTTTGCTTTGGGTTGATTTTAATTTTTGAACATTCGACTTTTTGTTTGAAAAGTTGAACTATTTGGTATAAAAGTATAAATGTCAAATATTTTCTAAAAAATTCAACTTGTTAGCTTAAAAATTCAACTTTTTCATTGAAAATTAATCTTTTTTGGTTGAAAATGAATCCTTTGTGGTTGAAAATTCAACTATTTTGTTGAAAACTTCTATATATTTCGACTTGAAATCTTCATCGTTTTATATTTAATTAAATCTTGTATGTATACATTAATTTTATGTAAAATAATCTGTTCCCGACTATCGCCCTATTTTCGTGAAAAATCACCCTGTTTCCCCTATTTTGATAGAATTTTCGGCTGTAAAGTCTGTATTCGTTTTGAATTATTCATTAAATAATTAGATATATCTATCTGAGCATTGATTATCAAAACTTCCTTCTTTACAGTTTGGAATATAAAAACGAGGAAACTGCTTCATGATTTGCCAGGACACGGGGATGAAGTTTATGCTGTGGATTGGGCACCGAGTGGTGACCGAGTCGCTTCTGGAGGAAAGGATAAAGCCTTGAGACTTTGGCAAAACTAAAACGAACTTCATAATATCAGATTTATTCTAAATACACAATTATTTTAGAAATAAAAGTTGTATTTTTTATTACAATGATGTATTTGCGAGACATTAATAAAATAATAGTACTAATTTCAGTTTTCTTTAAATAATAAATTTAAGGCCTTATAACACTAGTTTATAGCCATTTTGCCCACCATATTCCACTGTGATTTTCAAGGTATCAATGTTCAAAAAAATTTGTTTTCAATTTTCAGAGTTGTTACGACGTTTTTGAGTATACACCGAGTTCTAATTGATCGATTTCCCTAAACGAGCACTCAATTTGAAGGCAACTGAATCCTCTACATTCTACAACTTATTATTATAAAGTTTTTAGATCGAACCAGTAGTCCAGATGCTAGCGATTTTAATAAACTGGCTAATATTCGCGATTTCTATTCTTCCCACGACCTAAATTGTAAATTGTCGACCTCGTTTTTTGCCTTTTTTGCCTACAATTTGGGTTCTCGTTTAGGGAAATCGGTAAATTAGAACTCGAGATATATTCAAAAACGCCGGAACAACTTTGAAAATTGAAAAAAAAAATGGACCCTGGATATCTCGAAAACGCTTCCATAAAAAAATGTTTGTTTGTGATTTTCGGGTTTAGTGTGTTTAGTACATAAAAAAATCATATTAAGATGTGTTGGGCAGAAAAATATTTTAATTTTGTAAACTAATGTAAACAGTGATGGGCAGTAACTAGTTTCTTGTAACTAATTACTTTTTTTTTAGTCATTGTGGTAACGAAGTTATTTTGTAAATCAGTAACGAATTGGTATCTAGTTACATTTTTTTTAGTAGCATTAACTATAAAAATCGTTAACTTTTTAGTTACTTTCGAAATATAGTTCTTAAGTCTTTGTTCATGACAATCAGTTTTATTGGTATTGCAACTATTTTTTCATTTTCACTATTCAAATTGTGGCGGCCAGTTTTCGAAAGATTCTTTAGTAAATACAAAAAAATTTATCGAAAATGTTCCACTGTTTTCAGTAAAATTGGAGTGCATCTATAAGAATGCAAGGGATTTTAAAATAATTTGATAAAATTCCTAAGAATTCAAAATCAGTTTAAAAGTCTTCAAGGTGAATTAAAAGAACTAAACCTTTTTTTCAATCTATATTATTGAGTAGAATTGAGCGAATTTGAAATAATTCAAAACAATCAAGAGAATTCCAAAGAAATAAAAAGAATTCAGGAAAATTAACAAAAATTCAGGATGAAGTACAAATGAATTCAAATGAGTTGAAAAAAAATCAAAAATATTTCTATGATTTCAGTAAAATTATAGTTGATGTGAAAGAATCGAAGGGAATTCAAGCGGATTTGAAAAAATTCAACTTTTAAATAGGATAAGTGAATTTTAAAAAAAGTAACGAATTATAACATTCGAGTGAATTTAAAGAAATTTAAGGGAATTGAGAAGAATTCGATGGTATTCATGAAAATGAAGGTGAATTATTTTTAAAAATTTAAGTAAATTGAAGACACTTCAACAATATTTTTAACCATTATTAAAATTGGAATAAATTGAGAAAAATTCAAGGGAATTCAAAAGAACTTGATAAAATGCCTAAAAATTCAAGCTGAGTTTATAAGACTTCAGGATGAATTAAAAAAACCTACCAAAAATATTCAATAAATTGCTTAGAATTAAGCCAATTCAGAAGAATTCAGCTAAATTTAAGAAAAATGCAGGGTAAATTAAAAAAGTTAAAAATATAATTTCAAAGTATTCAGGATAAATTAATATGAATTCAGGGAGAATTGGAAAAAATTAAAATATTCAATTGACTTCAGTGAAATTAGAGTGAATAGAATTACTGAATAAAAATCTAACAAAGTCCTCCAGAATTCAAGGTGAATTTAAAAGTCTTTTGGGTGCAATAAATTAATTGAAAATTCAAAAAAGATCCATTGAATTCAAAATTACAAAAGGACAATTTTAATATCAACTCATCCTATTAGATTGAAAATTTATTTCTTTTGTTAAGAAAATAATTTTTTGGTTGAATTCAACTGTTTTTGATTTAAAATTAAAATCCTTTTTTGGTAAAAATATCAACTATCACATTTATCGTTGATAATTCTAATTTTTGGTATCAAACTCATTTTTACAATTGCAAATTTATCTATTCCATTTTTGGTTGAAAATTCATATTTTTTAGTTGAAAAATCGTATTTTATTTCAAATAAAAATATAAATAATATTATCTTTTTTGGATGAAAGTTGAACTTCTTTGTTAAAAATACATTTCTTTTGTACACTACCATTATAGTTGAAAATTCATCCCTTTCGCTGAAAATTTAGCTATTTTATCAACAACATTTTTTTAATATTAAAAATTATTGTTTTCGCTGAAAATGTACCTATTCTATTTTTTTGAAATTTTATCTTTTTTAGTTGAAATTAAGCTATTTGGTTCTAAGTTTATATCCATTAGTTGAAATTTCAACTACTTGGTTCAAAATTTAACTTTTTTTTCAAAAAAAATTTTTGTAATCATTTTTTTGTTTAGAAAATTAATAACTTGGTTGAAAGTGTAACTCCTCTGTTAAAAGTTCATTTTTTAATTAGAGATACATAATTTTAGTTGAAAATTCATCACTTCCACTGAAAATTTAGCCATTTTGTAAAAAAAATTTATATCAAACATTGTTTTTTTTTCACTGAAAAAGTAACTATTCCATTTTCGGAAAATGATTCATTTGTAACTGAAAATTAAACATTTTTGTTGCAAATTTATATTTTTTACTAAAAATTTAACTATTTTGTTGAAATTTTAACTATTTTCTTTGAAATTATTTCTTTTTTAATTTACTTTTTTAGCAGAACATTGAACGATTCCATTTTTAGTTTCAAATTTATATTCTTTATTCAAAGATTCAACTATTTGATGGATAATTTCTTTATTTTATTCGAAAATTTATGTATTTTATTGAAGTTTGAAATCCATTCTTTTTGGTTGAAGATTCATCATTTCAGTTAAAAATTCATCTCTTACGTTGAAAATTTAGCTTTTTTTAAATTTATAATAAACATTAATGTTTTCACTAAGAATGTAACTATTTCATTTATGAACAATTTATCTTTTGTAGTTGTAAATGAAACATTTTGGTGGTAAATTAAAATTTTTTAGTGAAAATTCAACTATTTGGTTGAAAATTTAACTATTTTGTTTAAAACTTTTTTTTAAATTTTGTAACTAAAAACTTAATTATTCAATTTTTGTTTGAAATTTTATTTTATTTTTGCTTGAAAATTCATCTTTTTTAGAAGAAAATTTATGTATTTTTTTGAATTTATGAAAGTATAGTTATTAATTTTAAGAAAGCTATTTACTGAGGTTAAAAACGTATAAAGTTAGATGTTATAAAATAAGCAGATGCGCATAAAATATTCTTTTGAATAATAATTGTTAATTAAAAACCTGTTTTGCTATTTATTATACTTTTTGAATTTATAGAATGCGAGGTATCGATACATATCGATTCGTGTTTCGAGATAAAGACATGTCTGACCGATGTCTGACAAGCTGGAAACTAACCTCTTTCAATTTATTTATTATATTTAAATCTAGATTTTAGCATCACTTATAACTGTAGACTAATCACCATAGTTAATTAAGATGGTAAGTACCAGTTCCAATAATTTCTGAAACGAAAACTTTTTAAATAACCTCAAAACAAGTATGGGTCTGCTGTCTTACGGAGCCTTTGACGTTTTGGCGATTTGACAGTTTTTGAGACGCATAAGTCCTAATTTTCTTAATTATAAGTACAATTTTTTTTAGGACGACGATGTGGTCGCACTTCAGAGACTGGAGCATTTAATGACTGAATTTTTTTCCCCTCAAACAAGTAACGAACGAAAACGAACGATCGAACAGAGCCTTCATGAATTTGCTGCTCAGATCAATTCCTGGAGACCCTGTCTTCATTTCTTATCATCGACGAATAATCACTATGTCAGTATGTTCGCCTTAACCACCTTAGAGGTAAGGATTTAATGATTTTCTACATTTTATGATTGTTTTTCGCTTACGTCTTATGTGTTTTTAAACTGTTACGTAGTCTTTCCTTCTGTCTTTTCGATTTTAGATCTTTACGTGTTTAGTTTGTTATTTATTTTGAAGACAAACTCCGCCCAGTGATCTGGATGTGGTTTGCGATTTAATGTTTTTCACAGAGCAACAATATATAAACAAATAAAGTGACAATATTGGCCATTTCAGCTTTGTGAATTTTTATCTGAAGAAAAAATACAGAGAGAAATTTACTATTAGCCGGAATTATCGCACCTGCACTCAAAGAACAAAAATAATTCTAATGACATATAAGTTAATCATTATAAACAATTTTTATACAAACAAATTCTTACTAGTATTTTTTTTTTCTTAAAGAAAAAATTGTTCCATGCTAATTGCTGTAATTTTTCATAAGAATCATAATTTCTAACGAAAATTAGCATAAGTTAACATTTACTGTTTTTATAAACACTTGTATAAACAAATTCTCAGTAAATGAGTTTTTCTCATGGCGAAATTGACTTTTCTGACAAAATTAATTCACAATTGTCTTCAAAAGCAATGTATAAGCTTCAAGCTCCATCAAACAAATAGTAAAGATTGTTTATAAGAATTTCGTTAAACAAATGTCCTAACCGGCCGTTTCCTCGTAGAAAAAAATTATTTTTTCTTCAATTTTTGTTGGAATGCCCTTTCTTGCGATAATTAATCAACGATATTAATTAAAAAATAATTTATGTGAATATTATAAACATTTTTTGAAACAAAGACTAAAACTTATCATCTTTACATAGAAAAAAATACGTTTTTTTCACTGAAATTATACGACAATAAACTAACTTTGGTTCAAAAACTGGATATGAGACACTAAATAACAATTCGCTTAATTGTTAATAACATTTTCTATACAAATATATCGCAATCTGCCGTTTAATTGTAGAAAAAAGTTATTTTCACTTTATTAATTTTTTGATAAGCTTAATAATGATATTGAACCAACTAAATTCATTAGCATTTGATATATCTGTTTGTTATAAATAATTTTGTAGACAAAAACTATGTTTTTCATTTTTACATAGAAAGAAAACCAGCAAAGTGCAGTAACAGTTGATATTTATGATAAAGTATTATCATAAAAAACTTTGAATGAATAAGTTAAGATTCAGCACTCGAATCAATCTTGGATTCGAATTGTTCTTCGATTTCTTGATCAAGTTGATTCTATGTAACAATTAAGCTTTCTAAAAAAATGATTGAAGACAAAATAACTTTTTCTACAATAAACAGCCGATTCTGACATTTTCAAATAGAAATTTTGATAAAAAAGTCTCTTTTGTATGTGAAAATGATCAATCTTAGTTTTTGTTTTAAAATACGTTTATAAAAATCCCATACATTATTTTTAATTAATTTCGTTGGTCAATAATCGCCAAAAATGTAATTCCTATAATAATTGAAGAAAAAATATTTTTTGTCCTATGAGAAAAACTCATTTATTGAAAATTTTGTTATAAAAATGTTTATAAAAACAGTAAATGTCAACTTACGTTAGTTTTTGGTTACAAATGATGACTCGTATGCATAATCTTAGCAATACCGTGAAAAAAAAACATTTTTTCTATTAGAAAACGCACTAGTAAGAATTTGTTCATATAAATTTTGTATACTGATTAAGTTAAATATCATTAGAATTATTTTTGTTCTTCGAGTGAAGGTGCAATAATTCCATCTAATAGTGAGTTTCTTTCTGTATTTTTTCTTGAGATAAAAATTCACAAAGCTGAAATGACCAATGTCGTCACTATATTTGTTTATATATTGTGGCTGTGTAAAAAAATTAACAAATCTCAAAAGAAACTCTCTTAAAACTTTAATGCTGTGAAAAAAAAATTCTAAATCGGTTAAGAAATAAGACCGGTGGGATATTATGAACAGTAAATTCCTATTCCAGAACAGATAATTGAATTTTGATGCAACTTTCAGGTATTAGAGACGAGACTATACATTTTTTTTAATATAAACTTTTAAGTACAAAATTTCGAAATTTTGCCTAAAAAATAGTCAAAAAAAAATTTTGGATTCCAATTTGCGTAGAGTACCAGGATTTATTAGTTAAACCTTAGTTAACCCTACCTGGAAAACCTAGAATTTTCAGAGAATTTCTGTATATCTGAAAAAACCTGGTAATGTCAGGTTTTTTTTAAGGTAAGGATATTTTTGCGAGAGCGTGCTTAATTTTTTTGAATGCAGTATAAAATTGAATAACAATGATTTTTCATTCGTAAAAGTAGCTTTATTGTATTACTGTATTTAACTATTTTGTTGAAAATTCGTTTTTTTTTTTTTGGTTTGAAATTAATTTTTGTAACTAAAAATGTGACTATTCCAATTTAATATTCCGTCGTTTTAATTGAAAATTCATCTCTTTGATTGAACATTAATTTTTTATCTGAAAATTTAACTATTCAATTTTTGTTTAAAAAATTATCTTTTTAGTTGAAAATTAATTTCTTTTTGGTAGAAATGAATCTTCTTGGTTAAAAATTCATATTTTTTGTTAAAAATTTAACCATTCCAGTTGAAGATTCATAATTTTAGTTGAAAATTTCATCACTTTCTTTTAAAATCTAACTTTTTTTTTAATTAGTTTTTTTTTGTTGAAAATTAGTTTTTCTTTTAAATTTTTTTAAACTGAAAATGGAACTTCACTATTACAATTTAAGATTCCATCATTTTAGATCAAAATTCAACTTTTTGTTGAAAATTAATTCTTTTTAACTATTCAATTTGTTGTTGAAGAATGATCCTTTTTAATTGAAAATTCGTATTTTTTGGTAGAAATTAATCTTCTTGGATGAAAATTCGTCTTTTTAGTTTAAAATTCAACTATTCCAGTTGAAGATTCATCATTTTAGTAGAAAATTAATCTTTTTTGTTTAAAAGCAACCATTCTAGTTAAAGATTCATTATCTTATTCGCAAATTGTTTGGAATATGTGTTAATTGCATAAAAAATTCTTTAAAAAACAAATACAGCATGTGATGAAAAGATTTCTTCGAATTCTCATTTTTTAATGCTGTAATAAAAAAATGTAATTTAAATTTTAGCGCAGTAGTAATTTTTTTCTTCCTTTCACGATATTTTTAGAAATTATCGTTTATTAAAGTAAATTCTTCTCTTTATAGTCCTTTCACCGAATAATGGTCTCAGTTGGATACCATCAGTTGAAGATTCATCATTTATGTTGAAAATTCAACATTTTTGGTTTTAAATCAATTATGTTAACTGAAAATTTAACTATTCTATTTTTGTTTCAAAATTGATGTTTTATAGTTCAAAATTCATGTATTTTGTTGAAGCATCGTATTTTTTGGTAGAGAATAAATCTTCTTATTTGAAACTTATATGAAAATTTACTTTTCCGGTTGAAAATTCAAGTAGATAATATAACTATTCAATATTTCGAAGAAATATTATTTTCTTATTTTTTTACCGGTTAAAGTTATTGACTTCCATGAACTTTATCCAACAAACGATTGAACAGCAATTTTTTCATACACAAAAAATTTTTAAAATTAAAAATTTGAAAGTTTTCAATTTACTTGCCCAATCATGAGAAATTTTTAAAACATTTTTTTTAATTTGTTCGTAATGCCATCATCATTTTGAGATTTTTCGACCCACGCTATTTAGCAGTATAGTTTGTACTAATTTCTCCTCTAATATTTTATTATTATTATTATAGACCACAATAGGAAGACGGTGGTCCATTTTGCCTTGGGAAGACAAAGCACTGATCAGATCGACATTATACACACTTTCTTTAGAACGTGGCGTTGCTCCTTTCGTTAGAAACAAAGTAGTGAAGCTGGTCGTGGATATCGCCAGACACGATTGGCCTCACTTCTATCCAGATTTTTTCTCCAACATACTACAGGTTAAATTTCTTTTCAAATCCCCCCTTTGGTCTTCATTTTATAAAGTAAAAAAGCTAAATGATTCATTTTTATACTATAGTTATTATGTCACAAACACACAAGACTATTGGGAATAGTTTATTTACGAACAGCATCTGAAGAATTAGCAACTCCAAGAGAAGATTTACCACTTCAGAGGAAATCGGAACTACTAAGACTTTTGGGAGCACAAATCTCCACGACCTTAGATGCACTTACTGGTAGGCATTTAATAATTATTCATTCAATTTTTCATATTTAACTCATAAACAAGGTTGCTTAAGGACCTGGAAGAACTGGCAAAGTCATATACGTTTTTAGAAAACTATTTAGTCGTAAGTTTTTCATTTATAAAACAGTATTTATTCATAATTGAGTGTAGAAATTTGTAATTTTATAAGAAAAACTATAAAAAACTACAAGTATTGCTTTTGCAAACTGAAAATTTTCGTTATTTCTCTTTGAAAATTCGTAATTTTCTACAAAAACATATTAAAAATTATGAAAAACTACATCTAATTTTTCCTTATAGAGGGAGGTTTCACGCTAAGAAAATTTAAAAAAATTAAAGGTTCAATATTCATTTTTGGCAATTATCTTATGTGACTTATTTCAAACTGGTATAAAATATCATTTCGTTTTTGTTGTACTATGTAGTTGCAAATTTCTTAACCTTATTTCTAAAACTTGTATTATATATTTAAAATAAATTCAAAAATCTAATTTTTTCTGTTACTTTAAATAAAATTTACATATGATATTTCTTTAGAAGAGTACATAAATGTTTACGATTCGAAAAGACGGTATGAAACTTTACATGCAAAAAGATTCATGTTGGTATGGAAAATCGAAAATCCCGAAAACTTCAAAAAGAATTTTAATTTTCTATGATTATTCCCATTCTTTCGAACATGTTTACAGCTAAAATATAATCAGATAATAAAATCAAAATTAAGGGAAATAGGGAAGAAATTAAAAGGAAAGAAAAGACAAATAAAGATTCATAATTCATCCAAGGTTGACATTTTTTTATTTCAGAGAATATTAAGTTTATGTCCAAGATTTTAAGAATTTATAATGTTCAGAAAAAAAAATCGCTTACCGAAAAAATTAAGGAAAGAAACATTTTTCTGTTATAGTTTATAGACTTTAAATGGGATAATTTACATAGTTTGATTCTTACATAAATCTACTAAATATTGGTTGGGATGGTAACCACAAAGTATTTTGATTTTGATATTTCATTGACATTGTGTTTTTGCGAATCAATGAGTATTCATATTTTGATATTATAAAATATGATTAAAAAAATAATAAAAGTAAAGTGAGAGACAAAGGTATTTTAATTATTACTAACAAAAATATTATTAATATAACGACCGTGGCTACTTGTACAGAAATTTCGTTACGAGTGAACGGAGTTCTTCGATACGAAAAAGTTCTCCTCACATTTTTTTGGTTATGCAATGCACAATATTTAAAAATTAATTATTTTCAACGACTTAGTTTCAAGATCCTAATTTAATAATGGTTCATTTTTCAACGAAGTTTGAAATTGTTCAATTTTTAACGCTTCATGTTGGAATTAATTCATTTTTTAAAGTTTCCGGTTAGGAAGCATATAATTTTCAAAGTTTTTAGAATGATGAAACTTTAAAGATTCACAATTTTTATATTCCTTTAATTTTTAGATGTAAAATGGGCTATTTTTGTTTTGCACTGAAATCTCTTTTTTTTTAGTTTAGAAAAATCTATCATTTTATTATATATTTATCATCTTCAATGTTTCTATAATTTCAATTTTGAATTAGAGTTTTGAATGCCCAATTCTAAAATAGCTTTATTTTTGATGCCTTGAAACTAAAGTTTTTTTGCTTCAAAAGTTTAAATTCGAAAATGCTTGGATTGAAATTTCTTAATTTCTCGATGTTCCCAATTTCACAATGTTGTAGTTGTAAATTTAAATATAAAAAATATCAGGAGAATTCAACAATTAAATCTTTCAAAATTGCAAATTTTCATATTGAAAGCCATAATAGTTAGGTTAAAACATTTTAAAATGTTAGATTTCAATATTCTAAATTGTTTAATATCAATTTTAGTCAGTTCTAAATTCAATAATCCAAGATTAAAATATTCTGTTTTGTTTTCAATTTTAAACTTACAAAATTGTCTGGTTTTTTTAATTCTTCCAAATCATAGAATATTAATTAAACAATTTCAAAATGAATAAGTCCAGAATAAATTGAAACCCGTGAAAAATTAAGACGATAATGACTCAAATTCAAGCCTTAAAAATTAGAATATGTAAACTTGGCTTTGAAAATTGAATAACTTTTTATTCCAAATGTTGTAAAATATTGAACATTTCAAACAAATCAATTTCGAATTGGAAAGCCTAAAATTGTGCAGTTTCAAGTATTGAATTTTAATTCTAAATGAAGTGTTAAAAATTTAACGATTCGAAAAAAGTAAAAAATTATGTTGTTTAAACTGAAAATAGATAAAAATTGAAATATCCGAAATTGATACCCCAGTAATTGAATAATTTCTTTAATTTCGAAACGTTACAATTTTAGAGTTATGAATTTTCAGTTCGAACGTGCAATTTTAAATTTTACCCTTCATAAGTTTTAATTTTGGAATTAAAATTAAAATGGTTTAATTTTGAAAAGTATAACTAACAATAAAAAACTTTTCAAGTTTCAAACGATTTAAATTCACCTACAATAATTGAAATGCTAAAGGGCTTGTGTAGAAGCAAGTTTTAATATCACAATTCATGTTAATAACATTTTTTAAATTTTTAATGAAGTTCGTTTTTGTTTAAATTAATTTCAAATTATTGAATTTTGAACGCTTTTAATTAGAAATAATACCCTTTCAATTCCTTTGAAGTTTAAATGATTCAATTTGGAACTCTTTGAATTAGAATTGTTACATTATCAACTCCTTTCCAATGAATTGTCCAATTTTCAAAATATTAGTCTGAAATTTTTCAATTTTGAGAGCCTCTGATTCACAAATTTTGAATTTAAAACACTTTCAAATAATTTTTCCTCATGTAAAATTGTTTGATTGGGAACTTTTTCAATTAAAAATCGTTTAATGTATTTATTTTTAATTTATTCATTATTGTTTCAAAATATTTAAGAGCCTAATGTTAATAAATGTGTTAATTAAGGGATTTTTAATTGGATTATATTTGCAATACTAGGGAATAAAAATTCAGAAACGTGCATTTACTGCTAGTTTATCATAAATCTTTGTGAAATTCGTAATTTTCTACAGAAACTATACAAAATAAATATTGCGTTTTGCTGTTGTATATTTTCATACTTTTTCTTCTAAACTTTTTATTTTTGATACAAGATCGTAAAACTTTATAATTATTCAATAAAAATTATGATTTTTCATACAGATTTGTATTTTTCTATGCCGAACTATTACAAAATCTGTAACGTATTGAAATTGAATAGAATTGACTGAATTTTTTTAAAAGTTCTGGAATTTTTTCAAAAGTATTCCTGGAAAACCTGTCAGTCATGGAATTTTGAATTTGGACTAATGTAGCGACCTTTATAAGAGTGTAAGGATGATTTTATTTATTAATTTGTAAATCGGTGTTGTTTCAGCCTTACTGAGAGAAACGAATAGATCTCAAAATCGTTCGGGCACAATCACACCACCTCCTTCTCCAACGGGAGGAAATAGTATTCCTCCTGCACGTGCAGTTTTAGACGTGGAAGGATTAGGTTCAGGCAGCAGTGAAGTTTGCATAGCAACTCTTGAAGTTTTAGCGCACTTATTTAGTTGGATTATCCTCTCAGAACACATCACACCCAACTTGTTGGATGCCATATTCGCCTGTGCCAAATATCACGATTCAATGGTAAATACTAAAGAAAATGATAAGTTAATCCTATCTATTTTCCACATTTTATTAAAAATCTTCCAAATTCCCAAATAATTTAATTCTCAAGTTAAAAAGACGAGCTTCCCACAAAACGGTTGTATTTTCAACCAAATAATTAGATATTCAACTAAAAAGATCATTTTTCTACCAAGAAGATTAATTTACCACTAAAAAACATGAATTGTCAACAAAATACATACATTTTCATGCTAATAGTAGAATTTTCGACCAAGACGATTAATTTTCTTCCAAAAATCACGAATTTTCAACAAATTACATCAATTTTCAACCAAATAGTTGAATTTTTTAACTAAAAAGATTCAAGTTTAAACCGAAAATGGAATAGTTCAATTTTCTTTAAAGAAAATTAATTTACAATGAAAAAATTGATTTTCAATCAAATAGTTAAATTTTAAGATGAAAAAAGTATTTTTATAACCAAAAAAGACATTTTCAACAAAATACATACATTTTTAACCAAATAGTTGAATATTGAACCACGAAGATTAATTTTTTACTAAAAAAGATAAATTCTCAACAAAATATATACACTTCCAATCAAAAAGATTTTTTGTTATCAAAAAAGAAGAATTTCCAAGAAATTACATAAATTTTCAATCTGAAAATACGAAGTTTCAACAAAAAAGTTAATTTAAAAAAAAAAAGTTAAATTTCAACTTAAAAAAATTAGTGTTGAACCCCAAAAAAATAAATTTTTAGCAAAATACGTAAATTTCTAACCAAATAGTTGAATTTTCAACCAAGAATATTAATTTTCTGCCAAAGAGGACGAAATTTCAAGTAACTACGTAAATTTTCAACCAAATATGAAATTTTTTAATTTAAAAGATCGAGTCTGAACGAAAAATGGAATAGTTAAATTTTCATTCAAAAAAAATAAATATTAAATAAAAAACAAATTTTTTACCACCAAGACAAAAAGACGAAATTTCTATACAAAACAGTTGAATTTTCAATCCGAAAAAATGAAATTTAAACAAAGAAGTTAATTTCCAAGCAAATAGTTAAATTTTCAGTTAACAACATTAATTTTTACCACAAAAAATGGTAGCTTCAACCAAGTAGTTCAATTTTGAACCAAAGAGATGAATTTTCTACTAAAATTAAGAATCTTGAACTGAAAAATGTATTTTTAAACAAGTAGTTCAAATTACGATAAAGGTGTTGAATTTTCAACAACAAATATAATAGTTCATATTTTAAAAAAATATTTCAATTTAAAATAAAAAACAATTGAATTAAAAAAAAAAAAAAGAATTTTAACAAAGTACTTTTATCCTTAACTAAAACTAATTAATTTCCAACCAAACAGTTGAATTTTTAATACAAAATTGATTTTCCACCAGAAAAGACGAATTTTCAACAAGATACATAAATTTTCAACCAAATAGTTGAACTTTTAACCAAAAAGATTAACTTTCTATAAAAAAACAGGACTTTTTAACTAAATAGTTGAATTTTTTGACTAAGAGAGATAAGTTTTTGACCAAGAATGGAATAGTTAAATTTTGATTGGAAAAATAATAATTTCTTATTTATAAAAGTGAATTTTCAAGAAAACACTTAAATATTCTACCAAATAGTTGAATTTTCCACCAACTTGTCAAATTTTCAAGTGAAAAAGAGGAATTCTCAACCCGAAAAAAATAAATTCTCAAAAACAAATTATTTTCCATCCAAACGGTTGAATTCTCAACTACATTTATGAATCTTCAACAATCACAAAAGAATTGTTAATAAAGTAGTTCAATTTGAAACCAATCAATTTAATTTTCAACCTAAAAAGATACATTTTTAACAAAAAATGTACCCCATGTAAGACGGCATGGAAAAATCGTTGTCAACGAAAAATGCAATATTTGATATTTCAACTAAAAAATATTTTAATAATGTATCAAAAACAGTTGTGTTTTACCAAATAAGAGGAATTTTCATTAAAAATTTGAATCCTAAATTAAAACATTAATTTTCAACCAAATAGTTGCACTTTTAACCAACAAAATATAAAATGTCTACCAAAAGATGAATTTCCAAATCAAAAAGGCGAATTTTCAACCCAAATGTTGATTTTTCCACCATAAAATACTTTTCAGTCAAGAAAGGAAAAAAATCTCAAACAAAGAGATGAATTTTCAACTAAGATAATGAATCTTTAACCAAAAAAAATGAATTTTTATTTTATTTGTATTTATTTTTATTTTATAGTGTTATCATTTCAAAACTTCTAAATATCTCTTCTGCATTTTTTTTAATTTTCAGGAAGTCATTTGAAATTATCTGAACCTTCTCACGATTTAAATTATTTTCAAATCTTTTCAAAACTTCGAGATGTCTTTTGAAATAATTCAGTTTTGGTGAAAAAAATTAAAATCCTACCAAATAAAAAAAATGGCTTGAAAACTTTCAGATTCTTTTTCGACATATTTTGAAATGATCCAAAATTAAAATTAATATTTTAAAATACAACCTAAATCATTTACAATTTTCCGAGAATTCTTATTGTGGGTACCGGTCATTTTTTTTGTTACCGGCACAGGCAATTATTTTTACCGGTACCATACTAGTACTTTTGAAGAAAAGGATGAATAAAAAACTTTTTAAAACTCGATTATTCTTTTTTACTCTAACAGAATGGTAAGCAAGTAGAAATGGCTGTTCAGGCAATGACGACGATAAACGAATTGCTCTACAGACCATGTTCGCCAAGTGTAACGGATAGACTGCTTCTACAAATTTTTCAAAATGCCATTGAGATATTTCAATCCATGGAGCGACTAGACTCAATTGACGAAAGGTAAGTCATTTTTATGTTTTACACACTTCTATTCATTAAAAATCGAATAGAGTAATAATCAGTGGTGTAGTACTAAAAGAAAAAGTGGCCTGGCGATACTTTTGATAAACTACGTTATCAATTTGAGGATGGGGGGTGGGGCTAAAATGATATTTATTTAGTTTTATAGTTTTTTAGTTACTATATTTTTGGGTAAAATTTATTTTTTCTTCATTGAAAAGACTACTATTATATTTTTGATTCGGAGTTCATCTAGTTTCGATAAAAATTCTATTATTTGGTTGAAAGTTTAGTTATTTTGTTTAAAATGCAACTATATTATTAAAAAGTTATCTTTTTTATCAAAAATTCAACTAATTTGTTAATAATTCGTTTTTTTTTTAAAGCTTCATCTCTTTGTTTGAAAATTTAACTATTTTTATGATAATTCGTTACATGTTTGGTTGAAAATGAATTTCTAAACTGACAATTAAACTTCCATTTTCGGTTAAAAATTTATCTTCTTCAGTTAAAAGCTTATCTTTTTTCGTTAAAAGTTCAAATTTTTGGCTGAAAAATTCATTTTTTTTTTATTGATAATTATTGTGAAATTTGTCTGTTTTGGTAGAACAATCTTCTTGGTCGATAAATCATCTTTTAGGTTGAAAATTTAACAACTTTCTAAAAATGCACTTTTTTTTGTTAAAAATTATTTTTTTATCTGCAAATTTAACTATTCCATGTTTGGTTAATACTTTATCCTGTATTTTGGATAAGTTGGAAATCCATGTTTTTGATAGAACATTAATCTTCTTGGTCGAAAATTCATCTTTTTGGTAGAAAATCCATATATTTTGTTA
>CAKNXH010063876.1:66091-95434 GCA_932178445.1 Andricus quercusramuli
AAATTCATCTTTTTGGTAGAAAATCCATATATTTTGTTAAAAAGTCGTCTTTTTCGGTAGAAGATTATTTTTGTCTGTTGCAAGTTCAACTTTTTGATTGAAAAATCAACTATCTTGTTAAAAATTTGTCTTTCTGGATTAAAAATTTTTTGTTGTTCAAAATTCATCTTTTCCGATTCAAAAGTCCACTGTTTTCTAAATCATTCGACTTTTTAGCTTAAAAAATTTACTCTTTTGTTGAAAATTAATTTTTCATGGTAGAAAAGTCATCTATCTTTCTTGGTTGAAGATTAACTTCTTTGATGAAAATTCCACTCTCTTCTAAAAAAATCGTCTTTTTGGTCTTGAAAATACAAATATTTGATTGAATATTTTATCCTTTATATTGGATAAGTTGCAAATTCGTCTTTTTTGATAGAACATTAATCTTTTTGGTCGAAAATTCATCTTTTTGGTAGAAAATCCATATATTTTGTTAAAAAGTCGCCTTTGTTATATAAAATTATTCTTGTTTGTAGAAAGTTCAAAATTTTGGTTGAGAATTCAACTATCTTCTTAAAAATGTATCTTTCTGGATTGAAAATTATCTTTTTTGTTCAAAATTCCTCTTTTTCGATTTAAAAGTCAACTATTTTATAAAATATTCAACTTTTTAGCTTAAAAATTTTACTCTTTTGTTGAAAATTCATTTATCGTAGTAGAAAAGTCATCTTTCATGGTTCAAAATTAACTTTTTTTGATAAAAATTCAACTGTATTTGGTTGAATTTTAATCTTTTTTGTTTTAAAATTCGACCATTTAATTGAAAATGCATCTTTGTATGCTGAAAATTCAACTACTTGGTTAGCAATTCAACTATTTTGTTAAAAATCTAACTATTTTTTGGAAAATGTAACTATTTTGTTAAAGTCATCATTTTTGGTCGAAAATTCAACTATATTGTTAAAAATGCATCCTTTTGAATTGAAAATTCATCTTTTGTGGTGGAAAAGTCAATCAATTTGTGTCTTTTACTGGAAAGTTTATCAGTATGGTTGTTAATGTAACTGTTTGGTTAAAACTTATTATTATAATTTTTTAATTCGTCATTTTTTGTTGAAAATTCTTCTCTTTGGGAAGAAAATATTTTTTGTTTAAAAATTCAACTCTTTTGTTGAAAATGCAATATATTTCGGGTTGAAATCATAGGACGTAGTTTATGGATGCCCCGTCACTGAAAAAATTTTCCGTATGACAAGAAAGTGGCTTGGCGCCGCCAGGCCTTAAAAAAAGTACCTTGGTGGCGCCAGGCCCCGCCAGGCCTCGACTAAACCATTGGTAATAATAAAAACGATTATTATTTACTCGAAATTTAATCTTACTATTTTTCTTGTCAGCTACATGGAAAAAACGACTGAATTTTTACAACTGTTTGTAACCAATCACCTAAAAAGGGTAGAATCCTGCCCAAAGTTTCCAGTTAATACATTACTGGAGGTTTTATATCATCACACTTTTCAACAATGCTCCACCGTAAATGCATATTTGCGTTGTTTGGAAGTGTGGATCGTGCTTTTAGAAAGCACTCAATCGCAATATGCAACCGTTGCACTAGCAGTCGCTGAACGTGTCTTACAAAAAATCAGTTTTAAAATAGAGGCTCGAACTTTAAAGTACCTTGATACAGAAAATCTCGACGAGAATGTAAGCATGAATTCAAAAAGAAATATAAATTCCTTAAGATTTTTTCCATTAATTTTTTTAATCTGGCATTCGATCTTCCAGGAGGAAACGGAGTGGCAGCATTATCTGAGGTGCAATATCGAGTGTTTGGCGAAAATCGCTGACATATCTCCCATTCCAATATTCACGCTCTTGGTAAGAAATACTGATAGATTTATTAAGTAGAATTCGAACCCACTTTAAAATTACAGGTAAAATTACTTTGTTTCAGTTTTAAAATTAAAATTGAAAACTGGACTTAACTATTTTTTTGAAAATTCGTTTTTTTTTGTAGGAAATGAATTTTTTAAATTGAAAATTTCAACGGTTTGGTTAAAAATTTTCTTTCTCTATTTACTGAAAAGTCTTTTTTAGTTAAAAATTTAACGCTTGTTGAGAATTCGTCTTTTTTGGTTGAATTAAACTGTTTTTTATTTAAAATCGAAATCTTTTTTGGTTGAATGATCAACTATTACATTTTTCGTTAAGAATTCATCTTTGTGGTTGAAAATTTAACCACTTTGTTGAAAATTCGCTTTTTTCGTTGAAAATAATTTTTTTACTGCAATTTAACTATTCCAGGTGGATATTCCGTCATTTTAGTTGAAAATTCATCTCTTTAGTTGAACATTAATTTTTTTTACTGAAAATTGACCTATTCAATTTTTGGTTGAAAATTTATCTTTTTCAGTTGAAAACTTATGTATTTTGTTGAAAATTCGTCTTTTTTGGTAGGAAATTGATCTTCTTGGTTGAAAATTATTTTTTTTGTTACTGAAAATTTACTTAATCCAGTTGAATACTACCTTCATATTTCTTAAAAATTCATCTCTTTCGTTGAAATTCAATTTTTTAAATTGAAAATTTAACTATTTAATTTATTTGTTGAAAAATTATATTTTTTACTTGATAAGTCATGTATTTTAGTGAAAATTCGTCTTTTTTGGTCGAAAATTAATCTTCATTTTTGAAATTTTATCTTTTTGGTTTAAAATTTAACTATTCCAGTAGAAGATTCATAATTTTGTTTGAAGGTTCGCCACTTTGTTTGAAATATTAACTATTTGCTTGAAATTCATTTTTTTTTTATTAAAATTATTATTTTCAACAGAAAATGTAACTTCCATTTTTTGTTGAAATTTTATCTTTTTTAGTTGTAAATTCATATATTTTGGTCGAAAATTCGTCTTTTTGGCAAGAAATTAATCTCCTTGGTTGAAAATTAATTAATCATTGTCGTTGAACATTTGTCTCTTTTGTTTTAAAAATATTTTCAACTGAAAATTTAAGTGTTCAATTTTTGGTTGAAAATGTATCTTTTTTACTTAAAAATTCATGTATTTTGGTGAAAATTTGTCTTTTTTGGTCGAAAATTAATGTTTTTTGGTGTTGAAAATTCAAATTTTTGGTTAAAAATTTAACTATTCCAGTTGAAAATTCATAACTTTTAGTTAAAAACTCATCACTTTTTTGGAAAATTGAACTATTTTTGTTGAAAATTAAACTATTCGATTGAAAATTCAAATATTTGGATCAAAATTCATATATTTTGTTGAAAATTCATCTTCTTGGTAGAAAATTCATTTTTTTGGTTAAAAATTCAATTATTTGGTTGAAAATTCAACTATTTGTTTGAAATTTAAACTATTTGGTAAAAAAATGTATCTATCCTTCGATAAAGTTACTTTCAAAAATTAAAAAAAAAAGTTTTTTAATTTTACATATGAAAAGTACTATTTTGACGCATTCAGATATTCATAAGAACTGAAAAAACCATTATTTATAATAAATTTGTGAAATTGCATACATATTTCGAGTCGATTGTTGAAAAAAATGCCAAATACTTGAATGGCTTCGTACTCTGAAAAATTGTACTTGGAAAAATCTTGAGATGCCTGGAAAAAAATTCTGGAATTGTCAAGGAATTTTTCCCCAGAATTCGAGTAGACAGCTTGATCAGTCAAGAGTTAGTTTTTAAATAAAAGTGTAATGTAAAAAATATTTTAAACTAAAAGAAATAACGCATTTAAAAAGAAAATTTCATTCTTACTTTTCTTTATGTAATTAACTGCCTTCAAGATGCATCTCTATGCGCTCGAAGATTTGATTAATGTATATTAGGGTGGGTCGAAAAATGAATATTTTTTTATTAATAAAATGAATATTTTGAAAGTTATCAGTTACTTACTAGGTACTTAATATATACTATCTGTTAAATTTGAGAGAAAATTGCAATAGATTAAAATTGTACCGATTTACAATAGGAATACGACTGTATTAGTAGATTTAATGCAAAATACTTTATTTTATTAATTTTGCATATCATAGTTTATTATACAGTTTCAAAAAAGTATTAATTGTTGTAGAGCATTTTTAAATTTGAAGTGTTCAAAATTAATCTCCCTGAAGTTCTGAGCATTCAAATTACAAATTAATTCAAATTTAATTTAAAAACATATTTTTAATTCAAATTGAATGAAAGCCCTGTTTCTAAGTTTACAAAGCAATCAATAACAAATTCGTTCATTTGAACGTTCAGAACATCAAGTAGATACTTCAAAATTTAATTATATGGCATTGGAAGCAGTTGCAATTAATCAATCTAGAATTTAAAGCGATTAGAATTGAATAGTTTAATTAAAATAATTTCTAATTCGAATTTGCAACCATTTCGATTTTTGTTCAAATTATAAATTTAAAAGTGTACCAATTTCAAAATATTTAAATTAACATTTTAAAATTAAGGCAACACTAGTTCAAAATTAAACCCATAATGCGAATCCTTCATGCTGAGTGACTATTGTTATAGGATTGCTTTAACTTTAATTCGGATCCTGCAAAGGCCCTTTCGTTTAATTTAAAAGAATTGTATATTTGAAATCAGTATTTCAAAATTTTCAATTTAACATCCTTCATTTTAAAATAATTTTCGTAGAAATTTTTTTAATAAATTTGAAAACTGACAGTATCAATCATGGAGAGAAGCATTAGGAGTATTCGGTGAGTTGGGATCCGCAGTAGCCAATGGACAAGTACTTCTATTAAATGAAAACGAAGCTTCAAATGTTCACTCAAATTTGCGTGATTTGGCTTCAACCACACAAGCTTTAGCTAGACTCTACACCCTTTTTATCGGTAAATATCACTTTCCTCATTTATTTTCACACACCAAAAATACGATGAAGTTTCCTTCATCTGAGAGTTATTACTTTTGTCTGCAGGTGATCAACCTAGCTCGGATCACGCACTGACTGAAGAACTGGTATTGCAAACTTTAGATGTTTGTGATTTTGCCAGAGACAATCAACTGTTTAGGGCGGCACTCCAACCCGCTGAAATCGTGATTGATCTCGTCGAAGTGTAAGTTACTATTCCGAAATTATTTAGAGAAAAATCCACGTTATTTAAATCTGTTTTTTAATTCTAAATCTTTTCAGACACTCGCAATTATTGGCTTCACTTCAAGCTTGGTGCCATTGGATTTGTAGACGTCCCGAAAAAATAAAAGAAACTCTAAGTCAACGTTGCACACAATCGTGCCTTTGGGCACTGACATATACTTCGCCTAGTGAAGCTCCACCAGCGAGCTTAGTTCACTCGGCTGCTCATTTGCTTCAGAGTGTCACCGCCATTCTCAAACCAAATTTATGGGATCAATCCCCTTTTACTGATTTACTCTGCGCTCAAATATATCCTCATCTGAAACCTGACACTGTCAAAGTATTGCGAAGGGCATTAATCAATGGAATCATCCTTCCTCCTGGAGATAATTCCATGCGGCAACGCTTAATGAGTATGTAAATTAAAATTCGAAATAGTACATATTTAATTCGAGAATGCATCCTCGTTAAAAAAAGTTATGTTCTGAACATAGGGATGGCAGTTTCTTACCAAAAACGCATGGTAATTTCGCAATCGATTGTGGCGCCGCTCCTCAGCGGCGCACGCGCATAACTTTAAACTTTACAATACTCGTATTGTAATTTCAGGACTCGGCCTCACCACACTATTGACACTATTTTCGTACTAATTCGAAAAAATAACACTAAAGACACATACATTTTTAACCAAATAGTTGAATGCGTAACCAAGAAGATTACTTTTCTACTAGAAAATACGATTTTTCAGTCAAATACATACATTTCTAACCAAATAGTAGAATTTTCAACCAAGGATATTAATTTTCTACCGGAAAAGTTGAATTTTCAACAAAATACATGATGTCAGTCCTAATTTTATTTGATTACTTTTAGTTTATATTTTTTTCGGCACTAAATTTTTTTAACTAAATGGTTGAATTTTTATCCTAAAAAATATCAATGTTTAACAACAAAAATGGAGTAGTTGAATTTTCAATTTAAAAAAAAACTAATCTTCCACAAAACAGTTTAATTTTGTACCAAATAGTTGAATTTTCTACCAAACTGCTGTATTTTCAAGCCAAAAAGACAAATTTTCTGCAAAAGAGTTGAATTTTCAACGCAAAAATATAAATTTTCAACAAAAGAGATAAATTTTTAGTTAAAAAAATTAATTTTCAAACAAAGCAAAAAACAAATTTTCAGCTACCAAGGAGTTAAATTCCTAACAGAATAGAATACACACATTTTTAACCCAATAGTTGAGATTTCAGCCAAGAAGAATTATTTTCTACCAGAAAAGATGAATTTTCAACAAAATACATAAATTTTCAACCAAGAATAGATGTGATGTTAGTCCATATTTAATTACTTTTAGTTTGTATTTTTTTCGCTTTTTTTCGTTAAAACTTTACATTTTTAACCAAAAAGATTAGCTTTCTGCAAAACAGTTGGATGATGAGTTCTCTACAAAATACATACATTTTTCGTTAAAAAATTTTTTCACTAGATAGTTAAATTTTTAAACTGAAAAATATCAATTTTCAGCCTAAAAAGGAGTAGTTATATTTTCATTTAAGATAATTAATTTGTAATTAAAAAAAAAAACGAATTTTCTGAAAACACAGTTTAAGTTTGTACCAAGTTGTTGAATTTTTAATCCAAAAAGGACGAATTTTGTACAAAGCAGTTTAATTTTCAAGCTGAGAATATGAATTTTCAAATAAAAGTTAAATTTTCAGATAACAAAATTAATTTTTAACAAAAAAAACGAATCTTCAACTGCCAACTATTTGAATTTCCAACCAAGATATTAATTTTCAACGGAACCTGTTATAGTTGATATTTCAACAAAAAAATATTTTAATTTAAAATAAAAAACAGTTGGATTTTAGCAGCAAAAAGGAATTTTCAACAAAATACTTGAATCCTCGACTGAAACAGATTAATTTTCAACAAATCAGTTGCATTTTTAACAACAACGAAAATTATTTCCTACCAAAAAAGACAAATTTTTAACGAAATACATAAACTTTCAACAAATAGGTCGATTTTCTACTAAATTGTTAAATTTTTGAGCCGAAAATACGAATTTTCTTCAAAAAAGTGTATTTTCAACCGAAACTGAATAATTTTCAACCAAAAAAGGTAAAATTTCTACAGAAAGAGATGAATTTTCAAACCAAAAAGATAAGTGTTCAACAAAATAGTTGAAAATTCAACCAAACCAAATTTTTTTAGTCTAGAAAGAAAAAAAATGCAGGCAATTTGTTGAATTTTCAACCAGGAAGTATGACTTTTTAACAAAATTGTTGAATTTTGAACAGAATAGTTCAGTTTTGAACCAAAGAATAACATCTTTAATCAAAAATTTAATAGTAGATTTTTCAACCGAAAAGAATTAACTTTCAACCAAAAAAAAGTTAGATTTTCTTATTGGATTCTATGAATTCAGTTTGCCTAGTGGGACAATTTATAGACTAAAGAATAAGATTTTAAATAAACATTGAATTTCCTTTTTAATCCTTTAAAAATATTAAATTAGAAAACTAGAAATTTTGCTTATCAAATGAAGTTAATTTTGCATTGCACATTTTTTGATTGTGGACTATGCGCTTTTAAATTAGATCTAAATATAAGTTTAATACTTGAAAATTTTCATGACACTAATTTGTCAAATTTGTTACACTATTTACACTGTTTTGGATCTCTAAAGTGTGTCCGAGGCCTGTAATTTCAATGAATTACTTTATAAATATTATTATTTCACGTTACAATATCTCAATTCTAATTTTACATTACATTTTGTATTTTAAAGTGTTGTAAAATCAGAAACATTTTTAACATATGGCCTGCTGCTGACCGTACATTTCAATAATAAATTTAATTTTCAAGATGTCCTTGTGGCTGCGCTCTCAGAGCCTCTCGGAGTCGAAGGACAACCAGTACCGTCCGAATCTTCCGTATCAGCAGCCGTCATTCCTCTGAAACAACTTCTCGAAGATTGTTCCTCTTCTTCGACGATGATTAAAAAACTAGTGCACGCGAGTCTGGACCAAAGAGTGAAGCGAATTTTAGAACTTCTACCGCATCTTATGAGAAATCAGGGAACGAGCGAAACTCTCCTTAGTTTTCTACACACGACCTTTTTGGTCCTTCAGCAGCAACTTGGCCCTGAATTCACACAAAATGCGGTTCAGGAAATGTTACATATTTATACTAGGTTTGTGATTTTTTGTTTGAAAGAGATAATATTAGTTTAGATGTACTTTTGTGCATTTGTTTAAGTAACGTCCATTAATCACGTAGGGATAATTTTTGAAATTTTAGACACCCTCCCAACCTATTACAAGAATTCATACAATTTTTGTGCCCTTCCCCCATTCCCTCTTTCGTAAGATTCTATATTTTTTACTCAATATATTAAAAATATATCAATTATTCTCACTGTACAAGAGATTTCAAAAGATTTCAAGAGATTACAGAATTTTTATCTCCAGCACATTTTAATCTCATCTGATTATATGTTTCGAAAAAATCACGACTTTGAAGATCAACTTACATCACTAATTTGAGAGGATTTTAAGAGATTTTAAAATATTTCAAAAGTAAGCACGGGACTTCAAAGGATTTCAAGAGATACCGAAGTATTTTCACAAATTTTGAAGGATTTCAGGGGATTTTAATGGGATTCGGAAGCTTTATAGGGATTTTAAGGGTTTTATGAAATTTTAAAAGATTTCAAGGGATTCTAATGGATGGTTTCACGAGATTTCAAAATAGTCCAAATCTACGAATCGTAAAGGATTTCGTAAAATTTCAATTAATTTTGTATTTCAAATATTTCAAGGGTTCTCGAAATAAAAGATTTTACTGGATTTCGAAGAATTTTATGGAATAGCCACAGATTTTAAAGGATTTTAGGGAATTTCCAGGTTGCTCGATTTCAAAAGATTTAAAAGGATTTCAAAATATTCAAGATTAATTAATCAAGATAAATTAATTTTAAAGTAATTTCGAATATTTCAAGGGGTTTCGTAATATATTAAAATATTTCACGGCATTTCTAGTATCTGAACCGAATTTAATAGATTTTAATGAATTTTTGAAGATTTCAAGGAATCTGAAAGAATTTTTCGGTATTTACACAATTTTTGAAAGATTTTAAGGGATTTCCAGGGAGCTCAATCTTTTTAAATAGATTTTCGAGATTATGTACGATATCCTTAGAATTTATCGGATTTCAAAGAATGTTCACATCATTTACAAAATTTAAAAAGAAGTAACAGGATTTCAAGAGATACCGAAGTATTTTCTGGAATTTTGAAGGATTTCAGGAGATATAAATGGGATTTCGAAGATTTCGAGGGATCTAAAGGGAATTTAAGCGTTTTTTGAAGATTTCACGTGATCTCAAAAGATTTTCAACGATTTTAAAGAATATTAAGGGATTTTAACAAATTTTAAGAGATTTAAATAGTTTTCGACGATTTAACGGGAGTTAAAAGTCTGTTAAGAGATTTCAAAACATTTCAAATTATATCCACGGAATTTCAAGGATCTGAGCCGAATTTGAGAGATTTTAATGAATTTTTGAAAATTTTAAGGATTTCAACATATTTCACTGAATGTGAAAGAATTTTTTGAGATTTACACCATTTTTTAAGGATTTTAAGAGATTTCCAGGGGGCTCAATCGTTCTAGCGGGATTTTAGAGATTATGTACGATATCCACAGAATTTCTAGGATTTCAAGGTATAATCACATCACTTTAAAAATTTTGAGAGATTTACAAAATTTTCAAAAAAAAATTAATGTGATTCAAACAGATTTTAAGAGATACCGAACTATTTTAACGAATTTTTAAGAATTTCAATGGACTTTAATGGGATTTCAAAGGTTTAAAGGGATTAGAAGGATCTTACAAGGTTTCAAAAGATATGCAAAGATTTTAAAGGATTTTGAGGAATTCTGGTGAATTTTAAGAGATTTGAAGGGGATTTGATGATTTCACGGGAGTTAAAAGGGTTTTAAGAGATTTCAAAGTATATCCACCGGTTTTTAGAGGATTTCGTAAGATTTCAATGAACCTTAAAGCGATTTCAAATTTTTTAAGGGACTTCATAATCTTTCGAAATATTTCACGGATTCTTAAGGATTTCAAACGAATTTAAGATATTTTAAGGGATTTCTATTGGACTTTGAAGATTTTAAGGATTTCAAAATATTTTCCTGAATCTCAAAGAATTTTCGGAGATTTCCACAGTTTTTTAAAGGATTTTCTGGCATTTTCAAGAATTTCCATTCAAGAGATCATGTTAGATATCCATAACATTCATAGGATTTCAAGGAATATTCACATCATTTACAAAATTTTCAAAAGAATCAACAGTATTTCAAAGAATTTCAAGAGATACCGACATATTTTCACGTATGTTGAAGGATTTCAGGAGATTTTAATGGGATTTCGAAGATTTAAAGGGATCTAAAGGGATATGAGCATTTTTATAAGATTTCACGAGATTTCAAAACATTCCAAAGCATATTATCCACGGATTTTAGAGGATTTTGTAAGGTTTCAATTAATTAATTAATTAATTAACGGAATTTCATGTGTTTTCAAAGATTTGTATGGAAGTTTAAAAATTGCAAACGATTTCAAGAGTTTCAGAAGAGTTTACTGATCTCAATGAATTTTATGGGATTTCCACAGTTGTTAAATGATTTCACGAAATTTCAAGGGAGCTCATTCGTTTTAAACGGATTTAAAGAGATTATGAACGATATCCATAGAATTCACAGAATTTCAAGGAATATTTACATAATTCCAAAAATTGTAAGGAATTTACAACATTTTCAAACGAATTTACGGGATTTCAAAGAATTGCAAAGATTTTCAGGAATTCCACGAGAATTTATGAAATGTATACAACAGATTTCAAGAATGGTTAACTCCTCGAATCTATATTTATTGGGCATATATAATATGAAATATTTCTTAATAAAGAAGAAATAAAACAGATAATGACGCAATGTATATAACATTATAAAAAGAACTTTCAGCAGCCAAAACAGGCTTCAATTAACATATATTTAACAAAATTATAATTAAAAAGAGGAAACTTACGTAAGAAATTCTTTGACCCCCCCCCCCCCCCCCCCCTCCTACCTAAAAAGCCTTACATAATTAATGGACGCTCCGTTAGAGGATTTTCAATTTATTTTCTCATTTATCTCTGTTAGGGAAAATATCTCATCGGGACCTGCGCTTGATCAGCTTTTAGAAATTTTGATTCTGGTCGTGTCGGCCCCAAGCAGCGCTTTTAAAGCGTTTGTTCCGTCTGTAACTAGTTTGTGTCTCGGACACGTTTGGCCAGCAGTGAACAGTGATCTGAGTTCTCATCCAGACACAACGCTCGTCTTATTGCGATTATTTCACAGGTAATGTAATTTTTTTGTTATTTGTAAGGTCCAATTTTCCTCATCTTCTTCTTGCTTTATATTTTCAATATGTATTGTTTAAACAAAACATGTATTTCTTTTTTCAGTATTTTAATTCATCGTTGGCAGTACTTTTACAACTCGTCCATACTTCGAACTTTCGGTCAACCGGAAGGCGAAGAGCCCATTGAGCATAAGGAAGAACTGGTGGCGATTTTAGAAGCTTTTGGACAGGCTTTACTACAGTCAGACGTCAACATTTTTCGCCAAAGTCTGCAAAGTCTTGAAGAACTCAATGGTAGATGGAGACTCTATCAGCGTTCCATTTTCAAAAACCATCTTCTTGAGAGGTTCCTGATGGCTCTTTTTACTGTACTTTTTCATCGGTCCGTATTACATTTTCAAATACAAGTAAACTTTAGGAATTAATAAAATAGATAAGATTATATTTTATTCATTTTTTTTACAGATCTCACAATTTATTGGCCGATGAAATAGCCAATGCCATACACAGTCTCGCGACTGTGGATCTCGCCTGGTTCTTTGGTAATTTTATACCAACATTTTTAACAAGCTGCGAAGGCTTGGACAACGTGCAAAGGACGATCTTAATGGAAAACTTCGATAAATCAACTGTAAGTGTCCTTTTCAAAATCCTATAATAATATCGTACATGGTAACAAAAACTCGTTCTTCTGTCCGTGGAAATCTGATTTAAAAAGTTTAAACGATTTTCAATGAAAGGAATTCCTGATTAAATTTTTTTTTAAACGTTGGTAAATTAATTTTTTTATCATTCAATAATTTCATTAAGAATATTCAACTATACATAATATATAGGTATACGATTTCAAAATTGTTTCAAGTGGAAAGTGTTGAAAAACTTAAAAGTTAGAAATAAAACTAAAAGTTAAAATTAGATCAATAAAACAATATTAAATAAGAACATGATTAATTAGAAAGTTTCTAAGTGTGTCTGTACAAAAACTTGTCGATCAAAAATTAGGTTTTTTTTTTTCTGAAAAGAACCCATAGCCCTGAGGCTTTTTTAGGGGGAGGGGGTCCAGAAAATCTTACGAATCCTTGCGTGGGGGAGGGGAGTCAAAAGCATTTCTCACATAATTTTTCTCTTTCTAATTATTTTTTTTTAATATGCTAATTGAAACCGGGTTTAGAAGCTGAAATTACTTTTTATACTATTACATATACACATGATATCATTATATCATTTGAATTCCATGGATATCGTACATAATCTCTTGAAATCCCTCTAAAACGATTGAGCTCCCTGGAAATCCCTTGAAATCCTTTTTAAAAAACGGTGGAAATCCATTAAAAATAATTGAGATTCTGTCTTGAAATTGCCTGAAATCTTAAAAATTATGAGATCCCTTAAAATCCCTTAATCTTTTGAAAACAATAAAATTTCTCGAAATCCCTTAAAATTCTTTATAATGTTTAGAAATCCTTTGAAGTTACGCTAAATCTTTTGGAATCTTACGAAATCTCTTCAAATCTTTTGAGATTCCGTAAAATCGTTTAAAATCTTATGAAATTCCTTCAGATCTTCAAAATCTCTTAAAATCCCTAAAAATCTTTTGAAATCTGTAAAATTCCGTGAAGTCGTTTGAAATCTTATAAAATGCCGTCAAATTTTCCAAATCTCATTAAAATCTCCTGACATCCGTCAAAATTCATGAAAATACTTCGGTTTCTCTTAAAATCCTTTAAAACCCCGTGACTTTTTAAATTTATTTTTAAGTCTCTTGAAATCTTTTATAATCCGCGAAATTCGTTCTTGATTCTTTAGAATCCATCAAAATTCCATGAAATGTTTTTAAATCTGATTAAACTCCTTGAATTTCCTTAAAATCTTGGAAAATCCTTTGAAATAATGTGAAATTCTCTCTGAAATTGTACTGGCTAATGTCTTCAAACTCTTGAAATCTTTAAAAATCATTTGAAATCTCTTTTCAGTTCCACGAAATCTTTTGAAATTCCTAAAAAGCTTTGGAAAGCTCATTAAAATCCGTACAAATTTTGTAATTCTTGGAAATGCTATAAATCTTGTAAAATCTGGTTTACACTAAAAATAATTGATATATTGTTGATATATTAAGCACAAAATATATATATTTTTAGGTTTGAGGGGGTGGGGGGGGGGGGGCGCCACAAAAATCTTACGAATCCTTAAAATAGGGAAAAGGGGGCCTATAATTTAAAAAATCATTCTTACGTAATTAATGGACGTCCCATTGTCAGAAAATTTAAAAACTTTAGAAATCGTTTATAAATTTTTTTTTATACATTTTTTTTTACATAACTGTAGGCTATAATTTTCTAATAATGTGGCCAAATTTATTTTGAGTATATGGACAAATTTAGGCTAATATTTGAGTAAAAAAGAAAAATAACGAAAACTTCTAACCAATTTTTCGATCTGGAGATTTTTCAAAATTAAATGTAATTTTACTCTAAAAACGAATAATTATTATTGGCCTTCCAAGGATTTTTTTTCTTCTGACCAATAGAAAATTCCTCGAATAAACGAATTTCTGACCTTCCATAACTAATGACAAAAAAATATGGATTAGGTCCCTTTCGAGGTAAAAAAAAAAAATCTTCTGAAAAAAACGGCTTGCAGCATAGAAAAATTAACTTTTTTCCGGAAATAAATGAAAAAACGGTCACATGTATCACTTTTATCTTAAGATTATTAAATTCCTCGCGATATAACTGGATATAACTACAAATTTGGTTTATACTTGATTAAATTCTTGATTAGATTTTTTATTAAATCCTCGGGCTTTCAAGATTTGCCCTTTTTAAATTGTAATGGTTACAATTTTGCATTAGAATGTTCTAAATTGTAAATTGTAAATTTCAAAATTAAATACTACCAAATTTAAAAAATACAAGATGAAAATGTTTGAAATTGATCAGTTTAACATTACCAAGTTTTTCCAATTAAGCAATAATTGGAAATTTAATTTATTAATTGCATTTAATTTTTGAAAAATACCAATTCAGTTTATTCGTAAGTGTACAATTTAAAGTTGAAATTACCCAATTTTAAATTTGGGATAATTTCAACTGAAATAGATTTATATGTATCGATTTGATAAGAGTTTTGTAATTGGGCTATCTTGCTCTTTATTTGAAGAAATAATTTAAATTTGAGAATGAAAAAAATGTAATTTAGTTTAAAGTAATAAAGTGTTTGAAATTATTCAATGTTAGGTTCGTAATTGTTTCAGTATTCCTTGCAAATTGAATCCCTAAAAGTAAATTATGTACCTCTTGATATTTTCACACCATACGCTTATAAAAGAAATTTGTTTCAGGACCAACCGACCCTGACGCGATCGGTTCTTCGACTGGTTTCTGACCTGAGATGTTATCAGTTATGCATAGCAGGCCAGGATGAGGGAATCGTCCTTGACTGCAATTAAGAGTAATTAGGAAGACTATATTTTTTAACAAACTCTCTCGTCTACGAATATTGTCTACGATTTTAATTTTGGTCTTTCAGATAAATGGAGAGAAGCAGGTCTGAGTTTGTAAAGAAAAAAATAAGTGGGGAGGCTCGACGGCCACCATGCAAAATCAGGCCTGGAGTTTTTGACAATTCGAATTTTCACACGCCTTAATTAATGATTTAATCACTCAGAGATTTAAGGATATGTTGCACAAAAAAAGCTTGAGATAAATATATAGATATTAGATGATGCGAGTCTGCTTCCCGCGAAGTTTTTAAAAAGAAATTTAGGAATTTATTTTGACTTTTAAGGTTATATTAAGAAATCTTAGAGATTATTCTATGTCCGTTTCCTTAAATCACGAGAAAATAATAGACAATTAATTCTAATCAATTAAATAAAAAATTCGATGACTCAGTAACTTAATTTCTCTGAAATGTGATATTTGCCCAGTGAGAGAATACGAAATCTCCAAGACAATTCGTAGAGATCAATTAAATTTTAAAATAAAAAGATTTATGTTTTATGATGAAAGTAAAAACACTCACGAGTTCCACATTTCGTGTGTGAAGTGACCAATAGTGGCATTTTTTTCTTTGATTGTAAAAAAGAGAATTTTGAAAGAATTTTATGCGAGAATCACTGCCGCGATTTTATTAAAATTATGTTTAAGTATTAACTGTTTTCAATAAAAGATGTTTTTATACGATATATTCTCATTTTCCCCTTTTTTTTAATTTAGTTTGATGACTCAATTTTTTATCTGCAACGATTTATATCTGTTATCTATACATCCAGAGGGAAAAAACTCCTCAAAATTCGGTCTAGCGGAGGTAGATTAATCCGGATTATATCGGATTACCCTGGATTACCTAAGCTTACTCCAGATTTCATAGGATTACTTTGGATTACATAAAAACATAAAAAAACTACTATTTTTATCAAAATTGTTCAAATTTCAACAAAATCGATTAGCTTACAGCTACAGCAAGAAAAATGTTTCAACAAAATAAGTGAAATTTCAACGAAGCACTTCCATTTTTAACGAAAAAAGATACATTATCGACCAAATAGTTGAATTAAAAAAAATCAGTTTTTCACCAAAAATGTAATAGTTAAATTCTCAGTTAAAAAAGTAATATTCAACCAAAAAAGCAAACGATTTTTAACAAAATGATGAATCTTCAACCAAAAAAATGGCTTTTTAACAAGATTGTTCAATTTTCTACAAAAAAGATTAATTTTTAACCAAAAGAGATTGCAAAAGAGAGAAAATGTAATAATTTATATTTACACCAAAACAGATCTCAATTTTAAATCAAAAACAGTTGAAGCCTCAACAAAAAAGAGGAATTATCAACAAAACAGTTGACTTTTCATCAAAAAAGGCTACTTTTTAACAAAGTTGTATAATTTTCAATTAAAAAAGAACAATTTTCAATCAAATAGTTGAATTATCAACCAAAAAAACTCAACTTTTCATCAAAAATGGAATAGTTGAATTTTTATTTTAAAATTATTTTCAACAAAAAAAGACGAATTTTGAACAAAATAGTTCATTTTTCAACCAAAAACTAAATTTTTATCAAAGTATTTCAACTTGCAACCAAGTAGTCGAATTTTTAAAAACAACAAAAAATAATTTTCAACCAGGAAGATTAATTTTCGACTAAAAAAGACAAATTTTCAACAAAATACAAAAATTTTCAAAAACGAAAATTAATTGTAAACCATGTACTTGAATCATCAATAAAACAATCGAATTCCCAACCAACAAATTGACTAACAAAATTGTTGACTTTTCTATAAGTTAATCTATTTTTAACCATATAATTAATTTTTTAACCAAAAACATGAATCGAGGAATAATGCTAGAAAGTTGCGGTTTTTTCTGGAATTTTCAACTTTTTTTCCACTTTTCAGTCAAAGCGAGGTTATAATTAATGCAATTTAAGAAACATAATTATTTTAAAAAATTATTATTTATCACTTATAAATAATTTCAATTATTATTACCTCGCTCTAAGTTGAAAATTTCAGAAAAACCATGACTTTCTAGTATTTTTCAATGAAAATATTATTTAAAATAATAATAAATTGTTGAAAAAATTATTTTTGTTAACTTGAATTTATTATTGCCTCACTCTATCTGAAAAGTGGGCAAAAAGTGGAAAATTTCATTAAAAAATGCGAGTTTCTAGCATTATTCTGAGATAATATTTTTATAAAATGTAATTTAAATCATTATTTTTGATAATTTCAATTAATTACTGCCTTACTCTAACTGAATAGCTGAACGCAAGTTAAAATGTTCAGAAAAAATCTCGACTTTCTATAACTCTATTCCACAGAAAATCGCTATGAACAATAACAATTTGTTCAAACAATGTATTTAAACATATAGTTATAACAAGAAACTAATATTTTATATATTAGAAACAATTTGTAATGAAAATAATCACAAAAAATAGTAATTAGCGCAAAAAACTCGGAAAGTCCAATTTTTCACTTATGCGGTGTTTTTTACGGTCCCTCTAAAACAGACTTAGGGTGAAATTCAAAAAGTAAGTTTTGAGAGGAAATTTAGAAATACAACCTCAATAAAGTCGAATTATTAAAAAATATTATTTTTGAACAAAAAAGCTTTGAAAAAATTTATAAACCCAAAAATCAGTTCTTTAAAAAACATAGATTCAAAAAGTTCAATTTGTGCAAGATAATTGCATAAAATGAATTCAAATGGAGAAATATCTTTCCAAACAAGGAAAAAGAGGCAGAAATAGGAAAGAGAGAGCCAAACCTTTATGTTATACCTATTATGAAATAAATTTTGGACTCTTGTACCGGTGTTCCATAATGGGTGTCCCTATTATGGAACAGCAAAGAAATGTGTTTTTTTTATATTAATATGGCTTATTTTGTATTATTTTCTATATCAAATCGAACTAAATGGTACGGTGAACTTTTATTTCAATCGTTCATAGAGATGAATAAATTGAATACAAGTTTTCATTAAAATTGAGAAACCTAACCTACAAAGGGTAGTTTTCGTGAACGAAGTGAATTATATTTTATTTTTGCTAAAAAATGTTTGTTATAGGGAATGAGTTTTTATTTAGGTGAATAAAAAAGAAAAAACAACCATGCAGAATGAAATCAAAACTTAAGAAACTTGGTAAAAGTAAAGTGAAAATCAAATATTAGGCCAAGTACCCTTTTCGTTTTCTTTCTTTTATTGTACTCTATAATCACATCCTGTATTTTATTGATTATTCGTCTTTTTTCGTAAAAAATTATTCTTCTTGGTTGAAAATTCATATTTTTCCTTGAATATTCAACAGTTCTTTTTAAATTTGTTTTCTCTTTTGACTGAGAAGTATTTTTTAGTTCAAAACACAACTTTTCTTGAAAATTTGTCTTGTTTGGTCGAACCTCACTGGTTTTTATTCAAAATTGAAATCTTTTTTGATTGCAATTTGAATTACATTAACTTCCTTCGTTAAAAGTGTAACTCCTTTTAAAAAATTAATTCTTTTCGTTGAAGATTCATCATTTTAATTGAGAATTCATCCCTGATTGCAAATTTAACGACCATGTTGATAATCAGTTTTTTTTACTAAAAATTTAATTATTCCAGTCGAAAATTTAACTATATTGTTGAAAATTCGTTTTTTTTTTGCTAGAAATTAGTTTTTTTTTTAACAGAAAATTTAACTATTTCATCTTTGGTTAAGATTGTATCTTTTTTGGACGAAAATTTAACTGTTCAATTGATAATTTATCTATTTTATTTAAAAAAGGGAATATTTGGTGAAAATGTTGTGTACCTTTTTGGTATAAAATTCAATCATCCCAGTTGAAAATTCATCATTCTAATTGAAAATTCATTTCTGATTGAAAATTTAACGACCTTGTTGAAAATCAATGTTTCTAACTGAAAATTTATCTATTCCAGTCGAAAATGTAACTATTTTGTTGGAAGTTCACTTTTTTTTTGTTCGAAATTAGTTTTTTTTTTGTAAAGAAAATTTAACTATTGTATTTTTGATCAAAAATGTATCTTTTTTAGACGACAGCTTAACTGTTTGATTGATATAATTGATCTTTTTCTCAATTAAAATATTTTGTGAAAATTTCTTGTACCTTTTTGGTATAAAATTCAACTATTCCAGTCGAAGATTCATCAATCCGTTTTTTTTTTTTCGTTAAAGATTAATTTGTTTAACTTAACGTTTGACTATTCTATTTTTTGTTGAAAATTCATCTCTATTTTTTTTTGCAAAATTCAACTGTTGGTTAAAAATGTATCATTTTCAGTTGCAAATTCAACAACTTAGTTGCAAATTCATATATTGTGTTGAACATTTGTATTCTTTTTTAGAAAATTAATCTTCATGGTTGAATATTCATCTTTTTGGTTGAAAATTCAACCATTTCAGTGAAAGATTCATGATTTTAATTGGAAATTTATCTGTTTGTTTTAAGATTCAATTATTCCAGTTAAAGATTTATCATTTCATATTTTTTTTCTTGTTAGAAATTAGTTTTTTGAACAGAAAACTTAACTATATTATTTTTGGTTAAAAAATTATCTTTTTAGACAACAGTTTAACTGTTTTATTGATGATTGATCTTTTTTTTTTAATTAAAATATTTGGTGAAAATTCTTTGTACCTTTTTGGTATAAAATTCAACTATTCCAGTTGAAGATTCATCATTTCAGTTGAAAATTGATCACATTAGTTGAAAATTGAACTGTTTAATTGAAAATCGTTTTTTTTTTGTTAAAAATTAGTTTGTTTAACTTAACGTTTAACTATTCTATTTTTTGTTGAACATTCTTCTCTATTTTTTTTTTGTAAAATTCAACTATTGGTTGAAAATTCATCAATCTCAGTTGAAAATTCAACAACTTGGTTGCAAATTCATATATTGTGGAAAAAATTCGTATTTTTTGTAGAAAATTAATCTTCATGGTTGAATATTCATCTTTTTGGTTGAAAATTCCACCATTTCAGTTAAAAGAGTCGTCATTTTAGTTGAAAATTTATGTGTTTGATTTGGAATTAAATTATTCCAGTTGAACATTCATCATTTTATTTGAAAATTGATCACTTTGGTTGAAAATTCAACTATTTTGTTGAGAATTAATATTTTTTTGGTGGAAAATTAATTTGTTTAACTCAAAGTTTGAGCATTATATGATAATAACATAACATAGTTCATATTAATATAATGAAAAACAATTTTTATTGCAAAAGTTCCTCTGTTCCATAAATAGGAGCAAGCGTTGAAAACGTGCACTTCGATATGAATAAGGACCATTTTAAAAAAGGTGTACGTATTATGAAACAACTAATTAATAAATAAAGTTGCATCCAAATAAAGAAAAAGCGCAGTAATCTCAAATCTATAAACCTTAAGTTGTCATTTAATGTATTACATGTGAAATAATCGAAAAAAGTGAATACACGAGATAAAACAAATTATAGGTATCAAGCCTTCTGACTCGGATAAATGGCAGTCAATTTTCCCGAGTGTGGAGGTTTGATGATTTAAATTATTTTTCAGTGTTTAAAACATCAGAACCATACTGGATTTTTATATAGATAAGAAGCCTAACTTTCATAATTATTAATATAGTAATTTGTATTCAAAAATATACCTTTAAATTATTTATAAATCGAATTATTTGTCAAACTGTTCCATAATTGGGACATGTTTCATGATAGGTACCTTTACCTTATGAAGCCATAGACCCTGACAGGGTCAACTCTCAGTATTTTTTGATTCATATTCTATGGCAAATTTGGAAGAGAAATGTTAGGGGTCAACTGGATACACCTAACATTGACGATTCTGAATAAAATGTACAAAAACGTCTTTTTCTCTTATGGAAAATACGTTATAAACCTCATGGGGCTTGCGAGACCTCCATAAATATTATTTTTTTCCCCCAAGAAACGCAATAATTTTTCTGTGGATTCGAACAAATTTGGGTGAATATTCATAGAAATTCGAAGAGAAAAATTTGGACCACAATACTAGATTATCGGATAGTAGAGAAGCGATCGATCAACGTAATATTTTTATATGATGCATCATGCAATGAGGGTAGGAAACAATATGGAGTAGGTATCATATAAAATAATTAACGCACATTCCAACTTACAGTTTTTCTTCAATCAAAAGGTTTATTATTATATTTATATACATACATCATAAAGATCGAGGCAGATGAAGAAACACTTATATTCTATTTTTTTATTAGCTTTTTTGTTACTTTTCATGAATGTATGTGGATTGCTGAATTTGATTTATTCTTATTTTTTTAGAACCTTTTTTCCCACTCCTCCATGTCCCGAGCCTCCTCCATGTCCCGAGCCTCCTCCATTTCCGGAGCCTTTTCCACTTCCCGAGCCTCCTCCACCGTTGTTATTTCCATTGTGTGATCCCGGGTAAGTTTTTCCTTTTCCATCTCCTTCGTAGTCTACGTCGAATTCATAGCAGTCTGAAAAAAACATTAACAATTGTATGAATGCGTGATATTAAAAACTTTGTTATGGTGACGTCAATTCGTTTTGAAATAGGTCAGGCGAAAAGCTTCAGGTGCCCCCCCCCCCCACCCCTTACCGTAAAAAAAAAATACTTCAATATAAGTAGGGGAGAGTAGGGTATGATGACGTTGCGGGGCACGGTGACAATTACAAATAACGCCTGTGTCTTTTGATTTTCATATTAGTTTTTACTTAAAATAGACCGTCTCCATTTCAAATCAGGCAGGTTCTACACTTGAAGTCGCAGAATCTCTCGGGCATAAAATATGTTGTTTTTTAGAGGAAATTAGGCGATACGTATTTTTGCGATTTGTGAAAACAAATTTTTTTATAGAGTTACGCGTATTTCAATTTTGGGCTTTGTTTTTCAAAGAAACCCAAATTTTTTCTTCAAACTCGTATAACATTTGACCTAATTGAGATATTTACTATTTCTTTTCAGATTCTGGTAGAGTTTATCGCCTTCTTTCGAAAGAATTTTTTTTCATAAAATCGAATTTTCCCATTTTTATTAAAAACAACAACAGATACAAAAAAATGTTGAGAAAATAGTTTGCATATTTAAAAAAGTTATACAAAAACTTCTCTTTCGCATTTATGATATCTTGTACCATTTCCGAGAAAAATGAAAAAATTCAATTTTCGTAAACAAAAAATTGTCTTCATTCCTGGCTTATGGAAATACCCACCATTTTTTTCAATATTAAAAAAAATATATGTTCATATGAGGAAAACTCCATGTTAGTTCCACGTGGGCTGATCAATTTTTATCATCAGAAAATTATTTTTCATAAATTCGAATTTTGAAATTTTTTGCTGAAACAATTTAAGTTACAAAATGAATGTCAAGGAAAGAAATTTGTTGACTGAAAAGTTTTTATATTCAATATATTTAAATATATTTCACATTTATCCAGGTATTTGTCAACAATGTATAAAAACTTTATTTGAATCTCAGTTTAAAAAACAAATGAAACTTTTTAAATCTTGTGTGGAGTAAAATTAGTTTAACAGCAGGAACCTCAGGACTCTAATGAAGAATCTGAATAAATGAGTAATAAAAATCTGAAAACGTGGGTCCACTTATTATTGTTTTTAAACTGAGATTGAGACTTTTGTAACTTAAACTGTTTTAACAAAAAATTTCAAAATTCGAATTTATGAAAAATAATTTTCTGATGATAAAAATTTTTCAGCCCACGTAAAACTAACATGGAGTTTTCCTCATATGAACGTAGATATATATTTTTTTAATATTGAACAAAAATGGTGGGTATTTCCATAAGCCAGGAATGAAGACAATTTTTTGTTTATGAAAATTGAATTTTTTCATTTTTCTCGGAAATGGTACAAGATATCATAAATGCGAAAGAGAAGTTTTTGTAGAACTTTTTTAAATATGCAAACTATTTTCTCAACATTTTTTTGTATCTGTTGTTGTTTTTAAGAAAAATGGGAAAATTCGATTTTATGAAAAAAAATTCTCCTGTCCACAAATGTTATTTAGCCCGCATTAAAATCACAAGGTATTTTCCTCATGATAGTACAAATTCAACAAAAAATTGGCAAAAAATATAAGTGTGGGTTTTTTTGAGAAAATCGACTTTCAACATTTTCAGAAAAACTGCCGCTATTTTGTTAATTTCAAAGATTTTTTTAATTTTCTCGCGAGTTTTGAAAGAAGGCGATAAACTCTACCAGAATCTGAAAATACATAGTAAATATCTCAACTAAGTCAGAAGTAATACGAGTTTAAAGAAAAAATTGGGGTTTTTTGAAAAACAAAGCCAAAAATTCAAATACGCATAACTCTGTAAAAAAAATTTTTTTCACAAATCGCTGAATTTCGAACAAAAAAAGAGCAGTTCTTATCAAAAATGAAAAAGTTAAATTTTCAGTAAAAAATGAATTTTCCAGAAAAAAACAGACTTATTTAAAAAACAAATTTAATTTAATTTTCAACCAAGTAGTTTTATTTTCAAGCAAAAAGATAAATTTTCAACTAAAATGATGAATACTTAGCTGAAATACTTGAATTTTAAACCAAGAAAATGAATTTTCTACCACAAAGACGATTTTTCAACAAAATACATGAATTTTCAACTGAAATGATTAATCTTTAACTGAAATAGTTGATTTTTTAACCAAAAAGATGAAAAAACTCATTTGCAACAAAAACAAAACTAATTTTCAACAACATTGTTACATTTTCAAACAAAGTGATGAATCTTCAACTGGAATAATTGAATTTTCAACCAAAAAGATTAATTTTCTACCAAAAACGCGATTTTTCAAAAAAATACATCAGTTCACAATGTTAAAGAGTTGAATTTTCAACTAAAAAAGATCAGTTTTCAAACAAATAGCTGAATATTGAACTAAAAAATATCAGTTTTCAACCAGAAATGAAATAGTTAAATTTTCACTTAAAAGAAATTAATTCTCCACACACAAAAAATTATTTTAAAAACAAATTCAATTTAACTTTCAACCAAGTAGTTTCATTTTAAAGAAAAAAGATAAATTTTTAACTAAAATGATGAATACTTAGCTGGAATACATGAATTGTAAACCAAGAAAATGAATTTTCTACGACAAAAACGATTTTTCAACAAAATACATGAATTTTCAACGGAAATGATCAATCTTTAACTGGAATAGTTGATTTTCTAACCAAAAAGAAGAATTTTCAACCAAGAAGATTATTTTTTACTAAATAAGACGAATTTTCAATAAAATACATGAATTTTCAATTAAAAAGATAAATTTTCATTCAACACTTGAATAGTTAAACTTTCACTTAAAATTTTTTTTGAAAATATGGAGAAAACATGTTTTTTTTTTTTGATTGAGTCATATGCACATATTGAAAAAAAAGTTGAATATATCAAACCTGAAATTTATTCAGCTTGAAACAAAGAGATATTTTACCACTTTGCTTTCTCGGAGAAAAATTTTGTCGTGATTTAGGATTTTTGGGATTTCATTTTTTTTTTGCGATTTTGCAACGTTATATACACCACGAAAAAAATGTTTCCAGCATTAATAAAAAATGATATCATGTTTCTTTGGTTCAAGGTTCAAAATTTGTTTTAATTATTAAAATTTTTAATTGTAAATTTTAAAAAACAGAACAGAAGATATTAACCGATTTCAAAAAATTTTGTTATACTTGTTTTGGATGTCGGACCACAAATTGTTATCCCTCAGCTCAAACGATTCGATTAATTTTAACATTTTTAGTTCGCTCTACTGAAGAGTTTAGTGTTAAATTTACATTGAAAGTATTAATTAGAGTAAAAAAGAAATGACAAATCCTGGAAATAAATATTTATGAGAACGATGTTAAACATATCAAAATCGTGTATTTAACTAATTTTATTTTATTCTCGGTCTTTTTTATATTACTGTGAATGGATTACCAACGACCTGAGTATATCAAATTTTCAAAAATAAATTCTTTAATGGCAGAAATCATTGAAAAATCATTGAAAATTATTTAAAAATATAACATTGCTTATAAAAAGATTGTTCTTTTCGACATATAAAAATAAATTTTTAATTTTCCCCCTATTTTCCCCTTTTTCGTGAGAAAATCACCCTATTTCCTCTTTTTTGAGCTTCTTTTACGCTGTGCACCCTGTAAAAAGTTATATTACGGCATCCCGGTACATACCAAAATTATGGTTGCCAGAGGGTATACAAAACTACAATTATATTACACTTAAATTATTTAAGAACTTTACTTTATTAATTAAAAATATTCTTCAATATTTCTGAAGACACTGATTTGAAATAAATTTGTTAAATGTTTACTGGAAAATAACAAATAAGAAAATTTTCTTAAAAACGAAATTACTAAAAATGATAGATGTGTTTGTTCAATATTACACTGTGAAAAATGTATTTGATACATTTGTGAAAATATTTTAAATACAGTCTTTCAGGTATTTCTTTAGCGCTTGGCTTTTATGATCTCTTTTCTATGAAGTTTCTGTTTTTTTTCAAGTTTAAGGTGTAATGAGACACTTTCCTCAGTATGCGTTCTGTCCTTGAACTAGAAAATCGTCTTTTAAAATCAGTGAATATATTCAGAATAAGACAAATTTAATTTTTGTCCAATGTGATTGAGAATAATTTCTGAAAGAAGAATTTTTCATCTTTTACTGGGGTTAAGGAAAAAATTACAGAAGGATAAGTTTTTATTATAGATTGAAATTGAAGCTTTCTTAATTTTGATTTCATCAAATATTTCAAACTGATTAAAAGTTAAATAAACTCTAAAGATTGCTGGATTGAGATGTTAAACGAAGATAATATTTTTTAATGTACAATCGTCTCTCAGAAATATTAAGGATAAACAAATGGTAATATTTCCTTAATAATTAACTTCAAATTCAATTCTACTTTTCAATATTAATATTAGCATAACATACAAATATTTCCTATTAGTTTTCTATTAAAATTTCCCTGAAGGGGAAGCCTAAAAGGTCGCGAAACATGTTGGATGCTGGTAGTATAAAAAATACGGATAAATAATAATAATAATAAAACTCTTTTTGTGTAATTATGTTATACAAATTTACTTTCTTAAGCATTTGTTTTTAAACACGTTTTTCTAAAGAACATACTTCTTTTTAAGCCTTCTTGTGCAATTTTGTTGAACAATTTGACTGTTTTAAGTTTATGTTTTTTCAAAATTGACTTTCAAACAATTAATAAACAGAGACATTAAGCCACGGACAAAAAAAAAAAAAAAGATTAAATTTTGTATCGTGACACACGTTGGACGACAGGGCACTGTTTTTGCCACATACTTTTCTTTGATTAATAAGAAAGCATTTAATTAGGTTTGAAAATGTCTGGAATAATTTTTCTTCGTTACATTACACTATCCAAAATTATTATATTATATCATTTTTATTTTACAATGTTTATATTATTTAAATAAACGGCAGTAATATGACAGCCAGCATACCCCAATGTATGGGGTGCGCTGGCTGAAATACAACATCCATCAATTAATTAAATGTCAAATAATGGCGTAATAAAAAAACGGTTCAGAGTAATAATATATGTTTCCTGATAATGTAAGCATCACCTTAAAAAATACACACATAAAATTCACAATTCAATCATAATTTATAGCATATTTAAGTCAAAGCACGGCACCATAGCCCACTCTCCTCTACTATATAGTATGATTTAAAAACATATCAAATAATTAGGTGCTACTTACCCATAGAATGAAGAAAAACCGCCAAGACTAAAAAGAGAATGCAAACTGCGATCTTCATTTTTCTATGTAGAAGAGCCTGATTCTTTTGAAGGTCCTCTTGATGAGTCTAGCTGGTGATTAATTCTAATTGTCGATTTGCCTGTATATATACTAGTCGGTTATCTTATTTTTCTTCCAAATGATGAAAAATGTATTTATAAGGGACACATTTAAACCTACGGTAATTTTTTCGTACCGGAAGTCTTATCTAGAAAACGAGTAAGCCTCATTCATTTTTTGATAAACATAGTTTGAAGGTAACGAATGTGGCACAAAAGGCTTTATAGCTTAAGCGGAGGAGATTATGATATCCCTGGCGACAAAGTTTTAATGTGGATTCCTACAGGATTCTTTTCGAGAAACACGAATCTGAAAGTTTTAAATTGAATAATTGAATAATGCAAGGTTCATACCCCTACCACTTTCCAACATCTCGTGAAGGACGGGAAGGCACCCCTGTGTATGTGATAGTGCACAACAAAAAATAAACAAAAAAGTCCTCTAGAAAAAAATGGTGCGAAGCTTAGTTTGGGCACAAAAAAGCTTCAAAGTTGGTCCTAATCAACCAATGAGAAGCGAACTTTAGCGACCACTTGTACTTGTCACATAAGTTGTAACAAATGTAAAAAACTGAAAATTCGAGAAAACCACAAAAGTTCATTCTTAAAAATGTATTAGTAACATTACAATAACACAACAGCTTTTCTAACCACAACAGCCACGCTTGTTCATTACTCTCGGAATTTCTGTGACATAACTTGTGACAAAACTAACAAAGGATCTCAACACTTGCGCATCCCAGCAAAAATGCTTTCTTGAAAATTTGCATTACATAATGTGTAACAAAAGTAACAACAATTCTCAATATTGGCGAAACCTACTCAACTTTCTTGCTCGAAAATTGCTTTCCCACCAGTGGTATCTTTCAAAAAATAAGTTAAATTTTCAGTCAGGACTTATTTGTATTCACTTCACTGGAAATAATCCACCCTTTTGTAGAATTAAGGAAAAGCAAAACAAATTTAAGTTGCATTATTTCCTGATAAAAGTTTTTTGCTAAATAGGAACAATTTTCAAAGTAACCCTTGAACGAAAAACTACCTAAAAATGTATAAAACATAAATTTCAATCATGCGATCACAAGTAGTACATTATTTTTTTCAAATCATGTAAAGTGTAAATAATTTCTAACTTCTGTAATATTGATTGATTTTTTAAAAATAGATCAGAGGTTCTCGTCAAAGTAAAACCTTGTCTATTTCGATCACACTTATTGATCTTAAAAAATAGATAAGAGGTTCCTGACGAATTAAAGCCTTGTTTGTTGCGTTCCTTGATAGAAAAACTAAGTGCAAAATTGGCCCTTATTTTTGACTTTTCGAATTTCTCTGCTCTCACCCCCCAGTTTTGTTCGAATACCCAAAAAAAAATCCTTTCCAAATTTCAGCAAAATTGGTTAATATTTAGGGGCGGCGCAAAGACCATGAAGTTTCCCATTGATTTAACATGGCAAAAAGTCAGCTTTTTGTAAATCTTATACATGAATTTTACGTAATATTGCGGTACATTGACGTTTTTAAAAGTTTTTGGAAATTAAATAATCATTAAGCGGTAATACCAAGATACCAAGTCATTTTTTAACTAATACTCAATTGTTTAAACAATTTTAATTCGTTTGAATATTTGTTTTTTTCAGTCAACTCGCGAAATGAACGTATTTTTTAGAATTTATGAGTTATTTAATCAATGCTGACAATACAATAATTTGTTTGAATAATTTTACAATTATTCAAATAATACGCATTTGTTCAAGTATATATTTTACCTAAAAAAAAGCAGGAGAAACATTTCATCTCACTAAATTTTCGACAAATTTTAATATTTATAAATACTAATTGGTTTATTATGAAATCTCGTAGATTTTTAAACAAATTTAAATTGTTTAGAAAATTTTTTTGTTTACATATTTTATTTTTGCTATTTTTCGAAAGATTGAAATATTTTTCTGTTCTAATTTGCTTTTTAAGCATATTCTTAAATGTTTCAACCAATTAAAATTGTTTAAACAATTGAGTATCAGTTAACAAATGACTGGGTATTTTTAAATTACCGATTAATGATTATTTAATTCCAAAAAACTTTTTAAACGCGCCAATGAACCGCAATATTACGTAAAATTCAAATTTGTCACTTATGGGGTTTTCTTTGGGGACCCATAAGAGTGGCTTAAAATTATTCAACCTCAAAATTTATGATTGATTCTTATTCTCTGATGAATCCTGAACAATGTACTGAAACACGGAATTACTTCTAGCATATAATCGCGTTTAAATATTAGATTCACAAAAAGCTATCTTTTTCCCATGTTAAATCAATGAGAAACTTCATGGTCTTTGCGCCACCCCTAAATATTAACCGATTTTGCTCAAATTTGGAGAAGATTTTTTTTGTAGGCATTGGAACGAAACTGAGGGGTGAGAGCATAGAAATGTATACAGTGTGTGTGTGTGTGTGTGTGTGTGTGTGTG
>CAKNXH010063876.1:95444-107766 GCA_932178445.1 Andricus quercusramuli
TGTGTGTGTGTGTGTGTGTGTGTGTGTGTGTGTGTGTGTGTGTGTGTATGTATCAATGGGCCTCAGGAATTGGAATATGTGAAAATTACAGTTTTTAAATTTTTACACTAAGATCTCCCTATTTTAAAAATCTGAAAAATTCACAATAATAGCTTTTTCCCGAGTCGAAATTTCAGCCCTCTTTTAGACCTCTAAATTATAGGACTTAGAAGGGCTTGCAAAGGTCTTAATTTTTATTAGATTAAGCCCTCTTTTAGTCCTCCAAAGTGGCCCAAAAGTCAATTTTTCCCACTACCAGGGCCAAAAGAGGGCCTAATTTAATAAAAATTTAGTCCTCTATTTAAAAGTTATTTGCTATTAAAAGTAGAACAATAAAAGACAAATTTTCAAAGAATGTTCAACTTGATAATGTGATGATTTGAGTTAGATTATTGTTTTTTAGAGAACATTTTAAACTATAAAATTTCCGAAAAAACAACTAAGATAATTAGTGATAAATTTCAAATTTTTGCCAAAAATTAAGGAAAAAGCGATAAATTTATTATGTGTCCAACTTTAACCTTGAATAATATGTGAAGGAATAAATTTATGAAAAAATCATAACTGAACTTTTTTGTAGAACGTCGAATTCCCTACAAGAATATGTTATGGTCTTAGCAATTCATCAAGCCGTTCAAGAGTTACAAATCTCAAAATTAAAAAAAAAAAATGTTTACATATGCTATTTAAATGGGAAATAGAAATTCGCGATGAGCGACCTCTAAATATTAATATTAAGAGCTCTACTTTTCACAGGCGTCTTTTTACACCTTTCCGGAAGTTTTTATGTGGGGGTTTCGAAAACAAAAAAATAGTCGATTTTTTTGAACCACCCTAATAAGTACTCATATATAACTTTTTCACCTGGGATGGTAATTTAAATCTTTATAAAATTGACTCTCGTGTATTTTAGAATTTCGTTCGATACTTATAGAATGTTTTTTTATAAATTAATAAAGTGCAAAAATGATTGTATACATTACCCTATTAGACCTAGAAACTGTAAGCATCATTTGAAAAATTCGGAAATTTATTCATAATTAGAGCCACGCAAAAAAGCAAGTTATTACTTTGGTTATCCAGGAGAATTTTTTTTTATGAGGACATCTTGCATATATTTTTGTATGTTTTTCAGTTTTGAATCGAATAAAATTTTTCTATGTGGGCATGTAAATTGAACCAAAACTTTTTCAGGAACAATTTATGAAATAAAAAATGAATTAATAAAAAAACTTTTCAGAACCTGAATCATTGAACATCTGTGACTCACAATGATTAACAATCTCAAGCCTAATTTATGGTAATATATATAATTTTTTCTAACAAAATTGTGAAATTACTCAAATCTGCAGCTAAAAATAATTTTTTTGTAGAGTTTCCGAAAAATACTACAAATTTATATTTTTATGTTATGGTTACTCAAAATTGGGCTAAATCCCAATGTGCCATAAGTGTTTCTCCATAAATAACAGAACAGAAGATATTAATAAATTTCAAATTTGTATTGACTTTATTTGAATTTCAAAGAAATCAACTTTTTAGCTCTGCGTTAAATAACATAACTGTTTTGCATTATGCATATTAAAAAATTAAGTAAATCAAATAATTATAATAAATATGAAATTAAATAGAATGATTAAATTATATAAATACGAGAAAAGTACATAGGTCGGCAGGACGTAAGCGAATCAAAAGAGGGTTTCGAGGTCCAATGCGATTCAAAAGAGGACGTGGAGGGCTAAGCAGGACTAAAGGAGGCCTTACATGGAATCATGCAGGGCTAAAGTAGGGCCAAAATTTCGACTCGGGTTGGGTGACTATTCTGTGGTAAAAACATTGAGATAGTTCTGACCCGAAATTTGATTCCCTTTGGGGGCATTTTTTGCCTGCTTACTTAGCTTAGCTTTGCGTCAAAAGAAGATATTTTCTTAGGATTTCATCTAGTTTTGAAAATTACCTTGAGGTCAGAAAAGTTTAAATTTTCCAATGCTGTTAGAGGTCTGAATTTTGGTTTCGAAAATTTCGTTTATTCCAAACATTGATATGTTACATAAATTTGCAATGCATTACAGTTGTTCTTTTATTTAAGCTTTACATCTGCTTGGAAAGTAAATCATAATAATTGTGTAACAATATATGCGAGAGAAAATATTTCGACATTTATTTCTCAAAATTGTGTCTGATTGTTTCTTGTGAGTCCTGCACAAAGACGTTTCATATAATTGCTAAGGTATGTAAAAATTGATTTTTCCCCTCAATTTCGTAAATATTTCTTTTTTTCTCACACAATCTTTTTTCAGGCAGTTTAATGAAAAACCGGCTGTCCTCTTTTGCTCTTTCGACCTGAAAATCTTGCAAGGGCTCTCATCGCCGTGTCTAATAAAAACAGTTTATAGTTTTTCCATCAAGGAACGCAACATCAGACAAGATTTTACTTTGACGAGAACCTCTCATCTATTTTTTTAAATGAATAAATGTCATAGGAGTTAGAAATTATTTACACTTCATGATTTTGAAAAAAGAGTGCACTATTTTTTGTGGTATCATTGAAATTTGGGTTTCAAAAATTTGTTGGGTGTTTTTTTTCCTGAAGGAGCATAACGGACAAGATTTACAGTTTTGATGGTTCCAAAAAAAATAATGCACTACTTGTGGTGGCATAATTGCAATTTAGGTTTTAGACGTTTTTTTGGGTAGTTTTCCCATCAAAGAACGCAACAGACAATGCTCAACTTTGACAAGAACCTCTTGTCTAGTTTTTTTTTTAATCAATAAATGTCACAGAAGCTAGAAATTATTTACACTTCATGATTTCCAAAAAATAATTCACTATACTTGTGGTGGCATCATTGCAATTTATGTTCTTTTACTTTCTGTTTCGAGTAAACATGCCAGTACTCGTTTTTACATACATATTGGCTATACTTGTTCGTTCTCATGAATTCTGTTCCCAATATACATCCAATTGGTCGATAATCTGTATCTATTCTGTCCATTATTTTGAAATCTTTTATCTTATTCTTACCTTCGTTCTTAGGTATAGTGTTATCAAAATTACTGATGATTCCCTTCCCTTCTTCATATTCGAATTGTCCGCATACGTAAGTTCTCCTGCATTATCATCTTCTACATTACCATGTAATATACATCATCCTTCACCATCCACTAACTTTATACCTGATTTCCTTCTGTATTATAGATACTATACCTTTACACTCAGAAAAAGCTTTTCTTGGACCAAACAAACTGCTTTGTTGGATACAGATGAAAATTTGGTTGAATGAAACAAATGTTGGTTGATTCAACAGAATATTTGATTGACCTAACCAATTTTTTGGTTGAATCAGCCAACTTTTTTTTTGCCAAAAGATTTTGTTAAAAACACCAAAAAATTGAGTTGGGTCAACCAAATATTTTGTTGTCCATATAATAACCAAATTCTATGGTTTAACCAACAAAAATGTTGTTGATTCAACCTAATCGTTTTCCGAGTGTAGATGCTCTTCTGAATTCTTCCTGTCATAACATTAATCTTATGTTTGCAGTATTTCATCCAGATGTTCAATGTTTTGTTTCCTGGTATGTAGCTTGGTTATAAATCACGATAGTAGCTTGGTTGCGAATCACGATAAAAAGTGCAATTTTTAGTTGACACAAAGAATGAAAACTTGCTCCCGATATATTGAGTTGCGAAATTTTGAGAAAATAAGTTTGATGAGAAAAAGTTCAATAATTCCGAATAAATCATTTTAAAATTTTGATGGTTAAATTTCATGGGTTTTAAAACTCGTTTATGGATAGCGACTAAATATCTATTTTTCAATTAAAATACATAATGAAAACTTGCTCCCGATATATAGAGAGCCTGAATAAGAATAAAAAAGTTTTCATTCAAAAAAAAAAAATTCTGTTCCGGGAAAATGAAGATTTAGTGTGATGGTATCGCACTGTGATAAACGATTTTTCGTTGAAAGTTCTATAAAAAGAAAAAAGTTATATGTTTCTTTATAAATAAACGATAATAATTTTAAGAAATATCATTTCTGATCACAAGGCAAAACCTTATAAAACTCGCTTTTTGTAGAAAATGAGGAATTAAGACTTTAGGTTGGAATTCGATTGGTACTTTGGTGCTGAAAAAAGTGGCAAATAGTTTTATTTAAGGGCTTTTTCTTTAAAAAAAAGAAGAATCTTATTTTTTTACTGCATTCAAAAACTTTTAGAGATTCAGTCATCTGGTTTTAAGTTACCAATCTTTTCATTACTATATTAAAAATGAGCTTTCGGAAAAATCCTTTTAACACAAAATGTATTTTATTTTTCAGGAATTTGTTGTGCAAGAAGCCCATTTTCGGAAAAATTTTGGTTATCTAGTTCTGTACTGTAACCCTTCAACTCGTGGTTTAGTGTGCTAAGATTATGTAGGAATTCTCGAATAACTATTTTTTATATTTACATTGATAATTTATAGGTATAAAAATGTTGTAGTAAATAAAAAACAATGAATGGCCGAATTAAATTTATTTTAGATCAGTTTATATTTCCGTCAAAAATTTTGATTATAAATAAAGGCACACCTCTCATGATAAAATTAACTTATGAAAACATGAGATAAAAATCATCAAGTAAAGAATACTCTGCGTAATATCTTATTTGCCTGGTTTATAGAGATATAAATCATCCCCGCTCTGCTCGCACGCTTTTGTCTCTGCATGATAGTGGAACTTAACGACTATATAATTTCACATTTTTTATTTAATATTTATGTTTAATTATTTGCCATATAATAAAGAACTAAATTGTAGCCGCTTATGGCAAACGCAGTATGTCTATTTTAAACAAAAAATTACTAACTTAGTGAAAATTTGTCACGTATAAATCTCTATTTATGGGGATTTGAAGTGCAAATGTGGTTTGTAAAAGTTGAAGCCTACTTGGATTTTACACCTGTCTTCAAACTCGCGAAATAAAATCAAGGCGTAAATGTGAATCCTGGACATTTGAAAAATCTCCTTTCGCTTATGTGGGCTTACATCTCTATATAACGTGAAATTACTTAGAGTTTCAATATTTTAATTATAGTCGCTAATAATAGTACATTGTGCGCCAAGGAACTTAAGTCGGTCATTATACGCCGCGTGTGCGTTTGCAATACAAGTCGTAGACGAGCGCGAAGCGCGAGGCGGAGACGAGTATTGCAAACACACAAGGCGTAATGACCGACGTAGTTCCATGGTGCACATTATACTTTATACACCAAGGGCATGATTTGCAAGTTTTTTCCCCCCGATTATCATGTATCACAGGGGAGGTCTGACGTGGCGAGTCGAATCGGTACAATTCACTTTTAGCGCCGGTTAACAAGATTTTTACTGAGCCGGTTGATATTTGCTTGTCTCAAAATTTTTGATATTTTTGAAAATTTGAAATTTTTTGGGGGGTTTGTGTAATTTTTGAAAATATCCATAATTTTCAAAAATTTCCAAAAATTTAAAAAATTTTGAAAATTTTCAAAAATTTTCAAAAATTCCAAAAATTTCTTAAATTTTCAAAAATTGTAAAAAATTCTATAATTTTTAAAAATTTTCGAAATTTTCCAATTCTCAACATTTTTAAAAATTTTTTAAAATTTTCGAAAATTTCTGAAATTTTCAAAAAAATTTCAAAATTCTCAAATTTTTTAAAAATTTCAAAAATTTACCCCCCCCCCGCACCCCCAACCCAACCCAACCCACCCCCGAGGCCCCTCTGTACCTCCCCCATTATCTGTATGTTTATCATGTACGATAAGTATTTCTTCAATGCTCCAATGATACGCGGACTATAATGGATGGTGGATAGTGGTGGGAGCAGTACAATAATGGCCCCATTATTGTACAGTACAATAATGAGGCCATTATTGTACTGCTCCCACCACTGACCCATAAAGGGCTACTTAAGTTCCTGAAAACAGGCACGTAATACGCCCGAATCATGCCTGCGGCGTATAAAATCTTTTATTTCAGGTTTAATACTCTATCAGGATTGATGCCAATGCATACAGTCGAGACCAATTTCCTGAACAGAGAAAGTTAAATCGATCGAAAAATCGAACTGTTATGGATATACATATTTTTATAAATAAGATTTAGCGATACAGTTGAATTAAGAAGTAATTAACTATTCCTACCGAAATTTCGGTACACGTAGCCAAGGCCTTTTCGAAAGTATATTATTTTTATAAGTTAGCCTTCTATCATTCAGTTTATTATTTCATTGTAAGTTTGTGTCTTATATTTTCTTCATTTTTAATTATTTTTGTTTAATGTAAAATAATACATCCAGTAAAGCCGCCACGCAAGTCCAAATCCAAATAGCATTTTGGATGCGTGCTTGCATAATGCATGCATACTTATGTGTTGTTACCTTTTTACTTGAATAATTCGATTAATAAGGTAATTTGAATTAACTCGGAAACCCTCAACAGCCCTCATTTTCTGCAATGTTCTTAATTTTTTTTTTTAATTTCCCTTTTCGTTTCAATTTTCCGTCATTTATCATAACCTATTATCTACATCCACCCCTGGTAATTATTTTAACTACTTTCATTTGGTTAAACAATTTTTTCCCCTATGAAGTGTCAAAAGTTATGATTTTCTTAAATTAGCGACACAATCAAAGGATGTTGAGAGTTTCTTTTCTCAAGGATATTTAAGAATTTTTCAAACAATTTTTATTTGTTTAAACCATTTTTTTCCCCTGTAAATCGTGAAAAGTTATTTTCTGCAATTATTGAGACAATTTGAGTTTAAAATTATTTATAAATATTTAAAGAAATAATAGTCACTCACTTGCGCCTTTCCATAGAGAAAGTGGAGAAAAGTATAGTTTTTTCGAATATATGTCGCTCATTATTCAGTTTTTTCTTATCTCAGAACGTATACTCATATTCTTCAAACAATTAAATTCAATTGCTCTAAGAAAGGTATAGTCTTTTTTTTTCTTGAAATTACTTTTTTGTTCTGTTTCATTTATATATTTCAGGAAAGATTTACAAGCAAATTGTTGTTGTCCAAACAATATATGGTATACTTTCTAAGAAGAGGAAATACTGAATAATAAACGACATGTTGTAAGAGATTTAAAAAAACTAGACTTTTTTCCACCTTCCCCGTGAAAAGACGCAAGTGGATGATTATTAATTGTTTCAATAATTGCTTAATATCTTAAACAAAAAATATTACCCCTAAAATTCGTAGAACAACTTTTCACGATTTACAGGAAAAGAAATTGTTTAAACAATTCACAATTATTTCGAAAATACTTGGAAACTCTTCACTTATCAATTAAACATTATTCATGCAGAAGGAATTCCAAAAAAATACCGTCTTTAGTATGAATTTGATAGAAAACTGCTATTTTGCTTTTTTCGGGGAGTTTTCCCGGCACAATGAGAGGGAATTAGTAGGTCAACATTGAAAGTTATTGGGTGAAAATTATTTCTTGAAAATTCTTTAAAAGGTGAATATACCTCAATTTAGAACAAGTTTATAATAAATACTTCTTCTTTCCATTTTTTCAAAAACTGACCTTTCCAATTTGAAACCTCATGAGTTCTTTTTTTTATGAAAGTTTAATTATCTTTTTTGGAAATTTGTCTTTTTAATTTGAAAATTCATCTATAGTAGTACCTAAAAATTGCATCTTTCTAAGATAAAAATTTAACTATTTTTTTTTAATTTATATTTTTAATTCAAAACTACATTAATTTTAGTAGAAATTGCATTCTTGTATAAAAATGCAACCATTTGATTGAAAATTCAACAATTTTGTTGAAAAGTCATCCTCATTGCTTGAAAAATCAACTTGTGTTTTTGAAAATTTGTCTCTTTTATTCTAAAATTTATATGCTTTAGAAGAGATTTTATCTTTCTTGTATAAAAAGGGAACAGGTTGTTGGAAAATTAATCTTCATTGATTGAGGAATTAACTATTTTGTTTTAAAATTAATTAATTGCTGAATATTCATATTTACTGGTTGAAAGTCTTGTATAAACTTTTATTCAAAAGGTAAAAAAAGTAGACTTTTCATTTGGTAATAAGATCCAGGCCAGCCAGTGTCACAATTTTCTCTAAAACTGTTGCAAAACCAATACCTATACCATTCATAAACGCTTCTGCTTTATTTTTATAAAAATTGATATAAAAAAAACCATGATAAGCATATTAAATTTGTTTGCTATTTTTTATGAATAATTAAACAATTAATTAAAATTAATTAAATTTTTATGTATAATTCCACGCTCCCATCAATAATTGCAATTTTCTATGGAAAATTTGAAAAATGTTAACTTTGCTAGTTCTATCAAAAATTTGAGATTCCTTTTACATATTGATCCTGTCATATGAGAAATTTCACTTCACGAATTGACACCTTAGAGGTTTTCCATATTTTTAAAATGAATACCTAATAGACAGAAAAATGGAAAAATCTGGTATTTGAATCAGTTCTTGCTCGAATCGTCCTGTAAATTTGACTTTGATCCCAGGATTTTTCTTCTAATATAAATATTTGATTAAATTTTCAAGATTTTTGCTAATTGTGCATAGTGACTAAAACCCCTTTTTTGGATCAAAATTCAACTACTTAGTTGAAAGTGGAACTACTTTGTTAAAAATTCATTTTAATTGTTTGATGATTCATCACTTAAGTTGAAAAATTCTTTTTTCTTTGTTCAAAATTGAACTATATTGTTAAAATTTTGAAAATTTTCTCAACCAAAAATTGAAATATTCCATATTTGGTTGAACGTTTATCTTCTTTAGCTGAAAATTAAACTATTTGGTTGAAAATTTACGTATCCTGTTAAAGCTTTGTTTTTTGTGGTAGAAAATATATCTTCTTGGAGAATGTTTCACCTTTTTTGGTGAAAATTCATGTTTTTGGTAACAAATTAATCTTTTTGCCTTGAAATTCATTTCTTTGGCTTTAAAATTAGCTTTTTTATTGAAAATTGATTTATTAACTGAAAATTTAACTACATCACGTTCGTTTGAACATTAATATTCTTCAGTTAAAAATTCAAATATTTGTGTGAACATTTAAATATCTTTGTTGAAACTTTGTCTTCAGTTGACAACTCTACTATTACGTTGGAAATTCCATCAAAAATTGAAATATTTCGTTGTTAATTCATGTATTTTGTTAATAATTATTCTTTTTTGATAGAAAATTAATCTTTTTGGTAGAAAATTCATTTGCTTGGTTGAAAATTTGACTATTTCGTTGAAAATTTATTTTATTGTTTTGCTCAAAAACTTATTTCTCTAACTAAAAATTAAACTATTTTATTGTTTGTTGAAAATTTATATTTTTTAGCTGAAAATTTATCTACTTTCTTGAAAAATTGTCTTTTTTTTGTAGAAAATTAACCTTTTTGGTTGAAAATTGAACTATTAGGTAGAAAATTCCATTAAAAATTAAAATATTTGGTTGAAAATTCATATATTTTGTTAAAAATTATTTTTTTTTTTTGGGTAGAAACTTTAACTATCCCATTTACAGTCAACAATTTTTTTCTTATCTTCATTCAAACAATCAGAAGGCGATGTTTTTAAGCTGTGGCAAGGCTAGATCACGTTTATAATTGACCTTCTTTTTATTTCAATAGAGTTAAGAATGTTGCACCATTGCGTCGTTTTATTAAACAATTATTTGTTTTCTACTATTGCATTACAAAATATATCAACGAATCGAATTATTAATTTTCTACTAATCTTTTGTGAACTACTTCTCGCTAATCAAATCTGTAAAATTGAACTAGTAATTTGTAAAGTTTTAACAATTTTGATTGAGAGAGGTCATAAAGTATAAATTTGCTTAAGAAAAAAAAAGGTATAAAATTAAAAAAAAATTCTTTAGATACTCATGTTCATCCTTATTCAAGGCACATCATTTTTGCAAATTTTCTTAAATAATTGAAATTTCGCATGAAGTCTCCGAATGTGTATAATTAATTTGGGTCGCATTGGAAACCAATTTTGTAACTGAAAATGTAACTATTTCAACTTTGGTTGAAAATTTATTTTTCTTAGTTGAAAATTCAACAATATTTTTGGAGAAAAATGATCAGTTTGGTTAAAAATTCAACTTTTTGGTTGCAAGTTCATTTTTTTTAATTTAAGTATTTTGTTAAAAAAAAATTGTATTCAAAAATTAATTTTGTAGACTGAAAAATGTATGTAACTATTTCATTTTTCGTTGAAATTTTAGTTGAAAATTCAACTACTTGTTTCAAAATTCATACATAGTTTTGAAAACTCATCTCCTTTATTAGAAAATTAATCTTCTTTTTTGCACATGGATTTTTCTAACAAAAAATTTCATTATTCCATTTTGGGTTGAAACTTTATCTTTTTTTTTTTAATTCAGTTACTTTCTAAAACATACGCCATATTTATTAGAAAATAAATGTTCTTCGCTGAAAATAATTCTTTCCTTCTTCAAAATTTAACTGTTTGGTTAAAAATTCATTTTTTGGTTGAAGTTCATCATTTCTTTATTGGAAAATATACTACTTTCTTACAAATTCATATTTTTGGTTCAAGATTCATCGTTTTAGATGAAAGATTATTTCTTTGGGTAAAAGTTTAACTATTTGGTTAAAAATTGATAGATCGTATTAAAAAATAATTTTTTTAGCAGAAAATTTATCTTGTTGATTAAAAGTTTATTCTTCCGTTGAAATTTCAACTATTTTATTGTAAATTCATTTATTTTGTTTAAAATACGACTTTTTGGTAGAAATCTTACTTACTTGTTACTTAAGAAATCTTACTCGTCAAAAATTCATCTTTTTGCTTAAAAATTCATTTCGATGCATGAAACTGTAATTATTTTTTTTATTTGAAAATTAATTTTTTCAATTAAAAATGTAAACGTTCCATTTTTATTAAAAAACTAATGAACTATTAAGGTGAAAATTCTTGGCTATCATTTAAAATTAATTTTTTACCTAAAGATGTAACTATTCAATTTTGTAGTCGAAAATCTATCCTTCTGAGTTTAAAATTTAAGTACAATATTGTAAATTCATTTTCGTTTTACTTTCACTACATTTTTCCTGGTTTAGATTAAATATTTTTCGTTGAAAAATCAATTATTTGGTTAAAAATCGTCAATATTTTGTTGAAAATTCAAACTTTTACTTAAACAGACTGAACTTCTATTGGACTTACCTCTAAATTAAAATATCTTAAATTTTTTTGTTTGTTAAAATGTTTCATGTGCAAGCTCTTTTAATCCCCCCTCCCCCCTTTTCATAAGAAACAATAAGATTTTACCAAAAACCCCTACCCCAAATCGTCACCCGTTATTTGCGAATGAAATCTTACAACTAAGGACCAAACGGACCTTCGATACAGTTTTTTTCATTAGAATTTAAGATAATTTATTTCATGATATGAAGATAGTTTTTAAAAACATTTTTTCATTATGTGTAAAAAAATGTTCCTAAATTGAAACATAGTTTATGAAAAATTTAAACCGTAAATGAAAATTAGAAACATGGATTCTTATAACTGTTTGTAAAGTTTTTATGGAAATTAGTTTATTTAGGAAATACTATAGTTATTCTTAATTATTCGGTTTGCAAATTAAGAATGTTGATCAATAATGTTCAATAAAATATCAGCGAATAGAAAATAGAATTATACTAGTTTATTGAATTTTCGCATACAAATATCAATCTTCCTTTTTACACATTAATTTTTCAAACAAAAAATGTTAATATTTCATTTTGGTTTCAACTGTATCTTTTTTTAGTTGAAAATTTGTGTTCTTTTTTTAACATTCCTCTTCCTTATACGAAAATTAATGTTCTTGGTTGAAAATTAACCTTTTTTTTCAAAATTCAACTGGTTGGTTGAAAATTCAGATTCTGGTTCAAAATTCATCGTGTTGGATGAAAGATTATTTCTTTGGGTGAAAGTTTACCTATTTAATTAAAAATGTGTGGTTTTTTTTAAATTCGTCTTTTTAGTAGAACATTTATCTTTCTGGTTAAAAATTTATTTCTTCGGCTGAAAATTTCACTATTTTGTTGTAAATTCATTGATTTCGTTGTAACTTCGTTTTTTGGGTAAAAAATTATCTTATTCGTCAAAAATTCATTTCGATAGATAAAAATTTAACTATTATGTAGAATCTTTTCAAGTTGAAAATTAATTTTTTTCAACTGAAAATTTAACTATTCAATTTTTAGTTAAAAATTAATTAACTATTGTGGTCCAGATTCGTTTTTTT